>FXXK01001373.1:54029-106657 GCA_900184695.1 Betula pendula
TGAAAAAATTCTTTGAATTTAGTATATTAAATTAATACGTCTTTACATAATATATATAGAATTGAATTTATAATATATATAATATATATATAGTATATAATAATTGAATAAAAAAAAATTATTCAACTAATTAATATTGAAAAAAAATTGTGCCATACTCAAAATTAACAAAAAATGTATAAATGATTCTCTTGTGTATGGTCAGACAATTTAGCAAAAAATTTGTAAGGACCATCATATCGCCCTTGTTTTTGTATAATTTTTCCGTAAATAATATCACAGTATATTCAAAATATACATCGAGTTTTCACGTCCCTACAATAGTACTTACATTCTGAAAATACTCCATTGATCTATCTAACTTCAGGTATTAATAAAGCCAAATCAAGCAATGTTTATACCCAAAATTTGCTCACAATACTGCTTTACAATGTCATCTGTCGTGATACGAACAAAAAAAAAAATGATATATAATCTTCAACGATAAAGAAATAATTATTCTAATAAACATGTGTATGTTTTGAAGATTTCAAGTTTTTCTAAGTATATGGTTCAAGTTCACACTCTGATATGACATGGATATCTTGCTACTAATTTTATTATTAAATGTTTTGGTAGAATATTGACAAAATAGTGGATGCAAATTAAAAATAAGAATAGTGAATACTCACACAAATTAAATCTTCCGCCTGAGGTTTTGACAGAAAATCATCATGACGCAATCCACGTAGTTAACCTTAAACGTTTGTAACTTTTTCACATACACAAATATTACATGGCTAAAAAAAAAAGGAAAGAGTTCCGAGATAAGGTTAGACTGAAGATTGCTTATAGGATCAGTGGGCCTAATGATCAGGCGAATAATGAAGGGGACAAATCAACCATCAAAGAAGTGCTTAGCACAAAAAAAAATAAAATAAAAAGAAAAGAAAAGAGCTATTAAAATAAGTGCGTCTATATGTTTTTTTATGGGTGGTACAGCGTGGCCAACTGCCGCCACGTGGGCCAACAATGAAAAGTTCTCTCTTTCCCTACCCCTATTCAAACCTCTCACGCCTTTTTGTCGTCTCACCGTTCTCGTTGAAGAGCACACAGCAGAGAACCAAAGAGAGAGAGAGAGAGAGAGCACTGCAATAGAGAGAAAAAGAGATACGAAAAACCCAGCGAAATCGGGGACAACTGCTAGGTTTTCCTAACCCTGAATCCGAAATCCGAAGCAAAACCGAAATGGCGACGCCATTTCCGGGTCTCCAGCACAGAGATGGAGGTGGGGGCGTGGCCGTAATGGCGGGCTCAGTGAACGCCATCGACCCCTCGCCGTCGATTGCCTGCGTGAAAAACAATCCGGCCCTCAAGCCCCCGATACTAATCTTCTTGTTCTTCCACAAGGCCATCCGCTCGGAGCTCGAGGGGCTCCACCGTGCCGCCATGGCTTTTGCTACCGGCGCTGGTGATATCAAGCCCTTGTTGGAGCGCTACCACTTTCTCCGAGCTATTTATGAGCACCACTGCAATGCGGAGGACGAGGTGGGTGTGTGTGTGTCTGATTATTGTTTCAGATTTGGAACTCTTTCACAATACAATTCTCCTCAGTCTTTGTTTATCTGTTTTTGCTGGTTTTTTCCGGTTGCCCAATTTCGAATCTTTGATGCTAACATTATTCGATTTGATTTTCATTTGTGGCTGTCGCCGTGCGTACTTATCAGATAATGTACGGATTTGATGAATATTATGGCTATGTTATTAATTTTTTTCCCTTCTATTTTAGTTGTAAAACTATCATATGGTTATTATTCGAATTGAAGGCTTTGATTGATGATTTTGGTGGTTCAATTTTTCTTCTGATTTTTTAATTGGTTTAATTGTGATGTGAGCTGCTTGTAAAAAAACGGGTAGCAAGTATCAAATGTTGCTCATGTGGATTCATGGACGTGTTGAATTAAATTTGGGGATGTATAGCTTCCTCTTGATGAAGTGATAGGATGGTAGATAATAATACGATAAATACATTATTATATGATAACTTGAAATACTTTTAAAAATTGCAAACTACTTTGGCAACAGGACGTTGTTGGTTCAGTCTTGCAGAAACATTAGACTTCATGCTTATTTTTTATGTGGAAGCCTGATATATTGATCTAGTGATATTTTGATTACAGTCTTGGGTTTATATTTTTTGTGACCTAACCGTATAATGTCCTGCCTTGGTATGTACTTGCCTCTAAAGGCAGTCTTGTGAGGTGGAGACCAAGTGCCACATGTCTCAAATTTGCGTTTTGTTAGGCCCTTATATTGCCATATCATTTGGAACATAAATTAAGATTTTCAAATATGGTCTCAGTAACTAATACCTAATTGTAGACTGTCCCTCTCAATATGCAATCTTTTTTTGATAAGTAATCTTCTGGAATAGAAAATTTTGCCTTGCCATTTTTTTAATTTTTTTTTTTATCATATAAGTAATCGAAATATCATTAAAAGTATAAGGTGTCCTCATATACATAAGAAGTATATAAGAGAAACGAAAACTTACATTAGACAAGCCGAACAAAAAAGAACAAAGAAATCATGGTAACTAATCACCAAAGGATAAACAACAACAATTGTATTAAATCACCACTTACCTCAAAAGTTTAAGTTAATAGGAAGAAGTAAGTTTAAGCATTTAATCAATATTCCAACACACAGGATATTTAATTGAATTTGATTGGTGAATAATAGAGACATGGTTTGAAATTAAAACCTCTGTTCTGATACCATGTTAAATCACCATTTATCTCAAAAGGTTAAATCGATAGAAATAAGTAAATTAAATCATTTAATCAATATTCTAACAAACAGTTCAAAGATACATAGTATAAAAAAATATAGACTTAATCTCATCAAATGTCCTCTCTCTCTCTTTTTTTTTCTTCTTCTTCTTCTAAGACATCTAATGTCTTCCACATAACAGCTCTCCAAGTGCTGTCGGCAATCCACCAACAAGTATACCAGTTGACTACTTGTCTAAGCATAACCCAAGACAGCCCAAATCGACTGAAAAAACATTCCATAAGGCACATATAACCTCACAATGGAAAAGAAGATGATTCACGAACTCTCCATTCCTTTTACACATACGTACCTATCAACCACAATGACATTCTGCTTCCTAAGATTGTTCATGGTAAGGATCTTTCGTAGGGTCACCGACCAAGCAAAAAAGGTCACCCTCAAAGGGACCTTAGTCCGCCATACACTCATGACACTATAGAAGGATCCAACATCGAACAACCCTCTCTTGGAGGGGACTCACCAAAGCTTGTCTTCACCTTCTTGTCTACTCTGATTTAGTACAACACCTTGAAAAAGGAGGCAAATACATCCATCTCTCAATCATAAAAAAGGAAGCTATAATGACTTTCTTGTAAATTTCTCTCCCCCTTCTTAAGTGTTTCTTTGTATACTTTCTGTGTGTCAGGGCTGCACTTTTGCGCTTTTAATATATTTTCTCTTATTTTTTTTTATTTAAAAATCTCTCAATCATGAGTTGCTCTAGCAAAGCTTACTTTCCATTGATTAGAGCCACTAGAAAGCTCAAAGTGAGCCGCAACAAAAGCATCATTTGCGCAAGCAACACCATATAAATCTGAAAGGCTTCCTTAAGGGCTACATCTCCACATTACAGATCATGCCAGAATCTAACATTGAAGCCATTTCTCACCTCAAATCTAGTATGACTTAAAAACTTTCCCTAACCCCTCCTAATGCATAGAAAAAAGGGGCTTGTGTGATCTAGAATGCTGGTCTGAGGGGGTTTAAGCAATTGCGGTAACTCTTGTAGGAACTCAACTTGACGCACAATAATCTCAATATGTTGATTACGAATATGCACTTCTTGAGATCGATAAACTTTTTAGATCTTATTAACCAAGAGATACGACTTTGCACTATAGTTAGATCCGCCCCAATCAAGAATCCTCGAGAAATTCCAAGAATTTTTGCTTTGCCTGTTCCAACCCTCAATCCTCTTTTCTAGGTTCATTGATTTTGAACACCATGTTCTCCCTATTTATACACTTGCTAGGATCTTATATTGCCAAATCTTTCATATTTTGTCCTACTGGTGACTATTACAAGATGTACCTCTCAATGTGCCATTAGGATGGATATTAGTGAAATACTGTGGTAGCTAATCGTAGGACCTAAACTACCATGTTCTCCCTCTTTATACAACTGCTAGGATCTTACATTACCATATCGAACTTTTCATGTTATGTCCTACTGATAAGTAATTATAAGATGTTCCTCTCAGTGTGCAATTTGGCTGGATATTAATGAAATACCACTTTCAAAATAGAGTTCAGTTGGTATGATGTCAACTGCTGCATAATTCATCCTATTGTTTATTTCTATATTTATCAGATTACTTTCATATATGCTGTTTTTTCCTTGGCCATTTAGATTCTCATTCTCTTCATTTTCTCGTATTGTGAAAAATCTCATTTTTCCTTTGAGAAGTATCACATATGACCATTTGTTATGATATTACCACTTTTCCAACAAATGACCCAACCTTTTCTTTTAATGTTTGGCCATAAGACTTATCTTCTCTTCTTAAATCTAAAAGCCAATGTCTTTTTGGTAAGTGTCTAAAATCCAAGTGAATAAAGTAGAGTATGTGATTTTGTGGAAAAATAATGCTCATATGAGGTTTTATGTGTGTGTGCACTCACTCCTGTGTTTAAACACTTTCATATATTCTAGCCCTTTCATGCATGCGTATTGCCTATAGTAATGGTCCTTTCTCCCCCATGCCTCACTTCCTTGCAGTGGGTCCACCTATTTCTGTTTTTTACCCTTTTTTCTCCCCCAATATCTTCACCCTGTCTCTTCTCACCTGGGTTCACAAGACTCTTAATTTTTCTCTATCCCAGTAAATATTATATTTCTACCAATTATATTAAATGTTTTGAGGGCCAGTTCAAGTAGGTGGATACCAAGTCCAAGTCTTGGAATTCTATATTGGTCCCGCCGTTTCTGGTCTTAATTTATGTTAATATGTTATGTAATTATTTGCCGCTATTCTCTCCATAAATTTCTATAGTTGAATTTTTCCACACTTTGTCTTGACTGTTTACCATGGAATGAATGCTACAAAATTTTAGAATTGTAGTACTTCCAATCCAATTATTTGTTCACATTGTTTAAGGCTTTACAATTGGATTACCTGTTTAGTTGTATAGTTGTAGAGGCATGCCATCGCATTTTACTCATGGTTGTAATGCAAAGCTCTTGGTTCACTTTTTCATTGATGTCATTTTCATCTATCTTGCGTCATTTATGTCCGTTCCAAACATGGTGCAAAAGGCAGTAGGGAACTCAAAAATTTTGATTGTTTCATCAATTTTGAAGGTTTTAGCCGTGGTAAAGGGAAGAGGGCTATGTCAGTTTTCTAAGGGTTCGAGTTGTGTTGTTGGGGTGTTTTCTTGTAGTTGTGGTGGGTCTCTAGGGTAAGGGTGGGGTTTCGTTATAGGTGTTGTCTTGGGTTTTTGTGGGTTTGTGCTTTGTTTTTGTTTTCTCTTTCTAAATGTTCCTTTCGTATACTTCATATGTACTTAGGGGCGTCTTATGTTTTTTTTTTTAATAAAATTTGACCTTATAAGCAAAAATTATGATTATTACAACATGTGTACTTTCTAAATTGTAGGTCATCTTTCCAACTCTAGATATACGTGTGAAGAATGTCGCTAGAACTTACTCCCTAGAACATGAGGGAGAAAGTGTTCTTTTTGATCAGCTGTTTGAGCTGCTAAAGTCAAATATGCAAAATGGAGAAAGCTATAGAAGAGAGTTAGCCTCTTGTACCGGAGCCCTTCTGACATCAATTAGCCAGCATATGTCCAAGGAAGAGGAACAGGTATTTATTTGTTTTTTTTTTATATGATGATAGCTTTACTTATTTTCATCATAGTATAGCATAGTATATAATAATCCAATTTGATGGATGAATATTGAACTATAAATTTAAAAATTTATAATCTTATCGATTAGCTATTCGGAGTTTCTTGTACTTTTTTCTTCCCCACTTAGGTGGCCTTTTGTATATTTCCTGTGTACCAGGGCTACGCTTTTGCGTTTTAATAAAAGTTCCCTTATTTATCAAAAAAAAATTTATAATCTATCATGTGTTATGAATCCTCCTCTCTCTCTCTCTCTCTATATATATATATATATATATATCTTTAAATTAACATATAATTTTGTATCAATTGTAATCCTCGTTTAAAGTGCTTTGCAAAACAGCAAGTATATTTATTTTGGTTCAAAATGGGCTATATGTGCCCCTCAAGATGTCTTGATATATTTAAGATTCTCCTTCGTCATTGCTTTTCCTTCAGCACACAGCTATTGTTTTAGTAGCCAGTGGTCAGTTCAGAGAAGCTATGATCAAGTCATTTTGGAATGAGATGCTTCAGTCGTCTAGGTTCCCTTGGAGGGCCCTTCCCTCCTCTTGGCCATAAAGAAAAAAAGTATTATTTTTTAAAAAAATTCAACTGGCCTTTAAGAATATAAAATTTGAGGTTAGGAATTGTCTAGGCCATTTAGTATTTAGTGAGTGAAAAAGTTATGCATCCTGGCCATATGATGTTCCTGAACTAGCAGGTCTACAGACATAATGCATGGAGGGTCCTCTACTTATCAAAAAAAGATGGAGGGTCCTCTAATATGCAATCAAATTTATCAAGAGGGAGGCTTCTTTACTTGTTTTAGCTGGCCTCTCTCTTTTTGGTTCTGATTTCTTGTCATTAGTAAAAGGTAAAATGGTATATATTTTCTGAACAATTATATGACAAATGTCCTGAACAACTGTATAATGTATATCAGGGATCGGTTGTTTTCCAAGGGCAGATGCCAGCTACAATGTTTTATCTTGCTAAATTTGAATGATTATGAACCTAACCATAAGCTATTAAACTAATGTATACTTTTCCCTTAAGGTTTCTTGTCCAAAGTTGAGTGTGCATCACTACTTGCATGCTTAGACACAGAATTAACACTCTTTTAGATGCAAGAACATGGTAGGAGGGAATGAAGGAGGAGGGGAGGATGGCTAACGACCTTTGCCTCCATGTGTGTAGTTGATCATAGAAGAAAGGAGAGAAGTGAAAGCAAAAATGGTGGCCTGATTGGAATAAAAAATATGTAAATGATTAGCCTTTTTTTGACTGCCATTTTTTCCATTCAATTTGCATCTAGTTTTGGGTGAAAGGATTTGGCGGGAGAGGGAAGGGATCCCTTCCCTTTTCCTTTTCTCGTTCCACTTACATCCAAACCACTGGGAGTAAAACTCCTCCCTTCCCTCTCCTTCCTGCTTCATTCCCAACCAAATGCCAGGTAAGTTGTAAAATATCTAAAACTAGTGGTTGTTGAACTCCTTTAAACTTCTTTTTTATGATAAATAAGTAAAATTTCATTAAAAGCGCAAAGCGCAACCGTGGTACACATAAAGTATACAAGAGAAACGCCTAAGTAAGGGAAGAGAAAAGTACAAGAAAATCATTATAACTAAGCACTAAGGGAGCTAGATAGGTGGCTGTCCAAGTGTAAAGTATGTATTCCTTCAAACTTCTCTGCATGTGAAAAATATATATTCCTCTAAAGGGAGTTGACAGTTGATAGTGAGGTCTCTGCATATTAATCAATTGTCTTTAGGATATTTGAGTTGTCCTTTATTGTAGAATACGTGCAACTGTGTTTGTTCTTATACTACCCTTCATACTTTGCCAGTTAGCATATAGAGCTTTGTATGCTGATTTAGAAGTAAGTTTGAACCTCACTTGTTTGTTTTTAATTTGGCAGGTCTTTCCCTTGCTTATTGAGAAGTTTTCATTTGAAGAGCAGGCCACTTTGGTATGGCAGTTTCTTTGCAGCATTCCTGTCAATATGATGGCAGAATTTCTTCCGTGGCTTTCTTCCTCTATATCAACTGATGAACGTCAGGATATGCGCAAATGCTTGTGCAAGATAATACCCGAAGAGAAGCTTCTTCAGCAGGTGAGTTTTCTTTTGGTTGGCATATCATTTTGGATGTTTTTCGTGAGAAAAGTAGACTAACTTTATCTTGTCTGAAGTGAAGGTTGTATTTGCCTGGCTTGAAGGGGAGAGAGTGTCTGAAATGCGTAAAACTTGCAAAGATAATCTGAAGGTCAGATGTCAAGATTCCGGGTCTAGCACCTCTACTACTCAGACTGACCAGGCATACTGTGCATGTGAATCTTCCAAAACCGGTAAAAGGAAGCATATGGAGCTAAATTTTGATCATACCAAATCCACTATGTCTTGCCCTATAGATGAAATATTGCTTTGGCATAATGCTATAAAAAGAGAGTTGAACGATATAGCTGAGGCAGCTAGAAAGATACAACTTTCTGGAGATTTTTCTGATTTGCTTGCTTTCAACAAGAGGCTGCAATTCATTGCAGAAGTCTGCATCTTTCACAGGTGAGGTTTTCATCTGCATTTCCTATTTTGATTTCCTTTACTGGCAAATACAAGTCTTTGAATGTAATTCTTCAATTATGGCATACTTAAAATGATTTGCCTTGTGGACAAGGACAAGACTACCTTTGAATCCTGAACCTGTTCTTATACTTAGAAGTTCTATTCATGAAATATGGCATCCTTAAAGCAGTAAAGTTCACTAGAAGCGCATGGTTTAGTTTTCAAAGAATTTTTGAATTTGATGGGTTTTTTCTTTCAGTCTGCCTTCATGGTTCTTTGGATTTATTTTTTAAACTTTTGTTTTCTTCTAACCTTGGACCAAGAAACCGATAGTAACTAGTACTGAAAGAGGGGCATGTAACATTACATACTCTTTCTTGTTGGATATCTTATGACTGCCTACATTTCGTGAAATGAACTTTTCATGTCTCTCTATCTGCAGCATTGCTGAGGACAAAATTATATTCCCTGCTGTAGATGCAGAACTCTCTTTTGCTCAGGAGCATGCAGAAGAAAAAATTAAATTTGACAAGCTTAGGTGCCTGATAGAAAGCATTCAAAGCGCTGAAGCCAATTCAACTTCAGCTGAATTTTGTACGAAGTTGTGCTTGCATGCTGATCAAATAATGGACTCAATACAAAAGCACTTCCATGATGAGGAAGTTCAGGTGAGTACTTTTGCAAGAATGACAATGAGCTGAACCTGTGGGACATTCAGTTAAACCATATTCTGCATTTTTACATTATATTCTGCCTACAATTTGGTGAACTCTTTTTACTTATACAAAAAAAAAACAATTTGGTGAACTCTATTTATCAGCATTTAGAACTTGAAAGACATGATAAAGCATCTCCTAGCTGTACTTAAAAGCCATCTAACAAGTACTTTGCATTTGCAGGTTCTTCCACTTGCTCGAAAGCATTTTAGCCCCAAAAGACAGCGAGAACTTCTGTATCAAAGCTTATGTGTGATGCCCTTGAAATTGATTGAATGCATCTTACCATGGTTGGTAGGATCAGTTAGTGATGAAGAAGCACGGTCTTTTCTTCAGAATATGTATATGGCAGGTTCAATATCAGTTCTTGTTACTTTATATTAATGGGTTGCAACGCCTGTGGTATGCTTGCCATCTGTTCCTAACTTGTGATGTTATCTGATGCAGCTCCTGATTCAGATTCTGCACTGGTCACACTTTTTTCTGGCTGGGCCTGTAAAGGTCGTTCAAGGAATGTTTGCTTGTCTTCAAGTGCAATTGGTTGTTGCGCTGCAAGGGTACTGATTGGAACAGAAGATCATGTTAGCCAACCACTACATGATCAGTCTTGCTGTGTCCCTTGCTTAGGAGTGAATGACAATAATCTAGGAGTAAGCTCTTTATCAGCAGCAAAATCTCTACGTTCCCTATCTTTTAGTCCTTCTGCTCCTTCCCTCAACTCAAGTCTTTTTAACTGGGAAATAGATAAAGCCTTTGCTGACACTGGATCTGCAACACGGCCTATTGATAACATATTTAAATTTCATAAAGCCATTCGCAAAGATTTGGAATATTTGGATGTAGAATCCGGAAAGCTCAATGATTGTAACGAGAGCTTTCTTAGGCAATTTACTGGCAGGTTTCGTCTGTTATGGGGTTTATATAGAGCTCATAGTAATGCAGAGGATGATATAGTGTTTCCAGCATTAGAATCTAGAGAGACTCTTCATAACGTGAGTCACTCTTATACTTTGGACCACAAGCAGGAAGAGAAACTATTTGAGGATATTTCTTCTGCACTTTCTGAGCTTACACAACTGCATGAGTGCTTGAACAGTACAAATTTAGCTGATCATTTAACTGGAAGTTACTTTGATCCTTCTGGTCATAATGATACTGTGAGAAAGTATGATGAGCTGTCCACTAAGCTTCAAGGCATGTGCAAATCCATTAGAGTTACATTGGATCAACATGTTTTCCGTGAAGAACATGAATTGTGGCCATTGTTTGACAGACATTTTTCTGTGGAAGAACAGGACAAAATTGTTGGTAGAATAATTGGTACTACAGGTGCAGAGGTCCTTCAATCAATGTTGCCGTGGGTTACTAAAGCTCTTACTCAGGAGGAGCAAAACAAAATGATGGACACCTGGAAACATGCAACTAAAAATACAATGTTCAGTGAGTGGCTTAATGAATGGTGGGAAGGAACTTATGCTGCATTTCCTAATACAACAACATCAGGGAGTAGCATTTCATTAGGTTCGTGCAGTGTTTTTGTTATTATTAGTGCTGCCTTTGCATATATTCTTTTCAATTTATGTTTATGGTTCTCTTTTATATCTACATTGGCTTTTAGAAAATTCAAGTATGTTGAAGATCCACATTGTTAAGATCTTTTTTTCTGATGTTTTACAAAATTTACAATATTAGGCACTGATGCCTACGAAAGCTTGGATCACAGTGATATAACTTTCAAGCCTGGGTGGAAAGATATCTTTAGGATGAATCAAAATGAGCTTGAATCTGAAATAAGAAGAGTTTCTCGAGATTCAACTCTTGACCCGAGGAGAAAAGCATATCTTATTCAAAACCTTATGACCAGGTCAGTTTATGTTGTGACCCTCTTATGAAACTTATTCCAACCATTTGGATTAATATGCTTTTGTACGTATACTGATATATAAATGGTTGTGTTAGCCGGTGGATAGCATCTCAGCAGAAGTTACTTCAGGCTACAGTTGGTGAAAGTTCAAATTGTGAAGATTTACTTGAATGTTCTCCATCATTTCGTGATTCGGAGAAACAAGTATTTGGGTGTGAGCATTACAAAAGAAATTGCAAACTCCGTGCTGCTTGCTGTGGCAAGTTATTTACGTGCAGGTTCTGCCATGATAAAGTCAGTGACCATTCGATGGATAGGTAAGTTTGCGCCTTATATAGTTTGCTTGATTGTCAATGGACCCCTATGTATAGTTTTTTTAATATCAATTTATTTACAGGAAGGCTACAGCTGAAATGATGTGTATGCACTGCTTGAAAATTCAACCTGTTGGGCCATTTTGCTCAACTCCTTCCTGTGGTGGACTATCGATGGCAAAGTACTATTGCAGTATTTGCAAATTTTTTGATGATGAAAGGTACATATTGTTATAACTTTTTCCTCCCCAATCATTTATTGATGACATCAGTGTTGTTTTAAGAGTTTAATGGAATGCGAATTATAAGATTTATATTTGACAGCATAATAGATTTGTTGGGAGTGTTTTTTTTTTTTTGGCCAGAAACGCAAGCTTTGAGTTGAGATCATATACTGCACATTTACAGTGCATTACTTGCTTATCTGTTTAGGTATCTAGAATTTTGATTGGTCGCAGATTTAAGCCTTTCTTTTTCTTTTTTCTTTTGGTAAGCTGTGTAGATATGCAGTGTGTGAAGTCAATTTAGTGGTAGGTGCCTTGGACAATATAAATATCCAAAAAGAAGTCAGAGATACTTGTTACTCATTGTCCTCTGCCAATTTATTTCTTGACAATTTTTGGTTTTATATTTGCTTTCATGGTGACAGACTGTACTGCACGTGTCCATATCATTTCTTGCTATTTAAGCCATATGAATATGCTGAATGGTCCGTTCACTTTAAAGCTTAGGTTTAGTTCCTTTTGTGGTTATGATTTGCTGAAGTGGATTTCTTATTTTTCCTCTATATTTTTATTTCAGGGCAGTTTATCATTGTCCTTTCTGCAATTTATGCCGTGTTGGGAAGGGACTAGGTATTGATTTCTTTCACTGCATGACATGCAATTGTTGCCTGGGGATAACTTTAGTGGATCACAAGTGCTGTGAGAAAAGTCTGGAAACAAACTGTCCCATATGCTGTGATTTTTTGTTCACATCAAGTGCTACTGTCCGAGCTCTTCCATGTGGCCATTTTATGCATTCAGCTTGCTTCCAGGTCTATATTTTATTTCCTTCTTGCTTTGGTTTCTGTACTGAAGTTCTGTTCCAATTTTTTTGGCTTCTATAAGATTGATTTTTGTCGGTGCTTGATGTTATATTCCACTTCCTCATTCATTATCTCAGGCATACACTTGCAGTCACTATGTTTGCCCAATTTGCAGCAAATCTTTGGGAGATATGGCGGTAAGTGAACTATTTTTTAACACTACTTCAGCTATTGTTGCACTATTATGAAGATCCATTGATGAGGCCTTTGGGCACCTCATTGAAATAAGTTTATTCAACTTGCTGTCTTTTTATTTTTAAAATTTTTGTAACATTTAGATTAGAATAATTTGTTCTTACTGGAATACTGGAGAGAGGAATTTTCATATACATAACTTTTAATAAAAATCTCTATATTGTTGTTATTTTACCATTTTATGTCTTAATTGTGTGATTTGCTTATTGGCCCCAAGGGGTGAGGGGAAGGGAAAATTTCGAACTAGTGGCCTCTGTCAATTGAGCTACCCCTTGGGGTTTAACTTGATAAGCTAATCTTTAGATGATATAGATCTAATACACTTAAGAGTGAAGCAGATTGGTTAGCAAGTACAATCGATATTTGTACATGGTTAGAAGTGGTGAAGAATGCGCTACTAGTTAGATGGTTTCTTTTGTATACTTTTTGTGTACGTGGGGCGCCTTACACTTTAAATGATATTTTNAATTACTTATAGAAAAAGAAGTGGTGAAGAATGAGAGGTTTTACATCTTTGTGTTTTTCGTTTCATTATCCTAGGTTTAACACAGTATTCGGCTAATCATTGAAAACTTACACATAGGTTCTGTTTATTATGACATAAAACGGTTCTTGTATAACATTTTTAGCATTTTTAGGTGTTTGGCTGGAAGAGGAAGACTTGGTCAACTGAAAATGTTTTTTGGTTAACCGTAAAACATAACATTTTGTTTGTTTGTTTTTTTCTCTGAAAAATGGTTTACGTTATTTCAATACACAAACCATTTTCTGTGAGCCTGCCCCTTCTCCCTGCGGCTGGTAATCACCCCCACCACTGATTACCATGCCTACCTCTGCCACATCATTGCCAATATCTTCTCCCCCGCAGGTGATGTCCCCAATTTTTCTCTCCGGTCCTCAAGTCACCGCCTTCTCAAACAACTCTCATAGATTGAGCTAGACGGCGTCGTACAGGCAATCATCCGCCGGCTTCAAAGTTGGCCATCGAACTGCAAGTCATTTCTCTTTAAAACACAAGAAAACATATACGAATTTGCTTCAATCCCCAGCTCCTGCATCTTCCTAAATAAAACGAATGCTTTCTCCAAAATCACCAATTCTTGCGTACTCATTTATCATAAGATTCCAAAGAATGAACTTCTTCACTAGCAACCTTATCGAAAACACACCTCCCTTCTCTCAAATCCCCACAACTAACATACATAAAAACAAGTTTGGCACCCAGAACTCCATCAACTACTAAGCTATTAGAACAAATAATCGAGTGAACCTTTTGACCATCTTCTAGCGATTTAAGTTCAGCACAGAGTTGCAAAACTGAACAGTCAATCTTCATCTCAAGCTCAGATTTCAGAGACCTGCAAAGCAATTGCATGGCGTTTTGTAGAAACTGCAAATCTCAGTGTTGACATTCGTAGTTTCATGAATGGAAGTCTGGGTGAGCAAGGCTGAGGCACTGGTTGTAGTACAAGAACAATACGAATTGGTGGGTTTCAAAGGGGTTGTTGAAGATGGTTTGAAGAAAATGAAACCATTTTAGGATTTGAGTAGGTTTTCTTTAGGATTAGGATAATGGTGGTAAAAAGGAAGAGAGACCCAGAAGATTGGTGCTATTTAAGTAGTAATATGCTTGAAATTTCTTCTGTATTTGATGCTTGTTTGAGCAGTGATATGCTTTGGTCTAATTTATAAATTATGGATTTATTACTATTATTATTAGTTTTTTTTTTCATTCCCGATCCACATCTCCACGTATATAAGATGTTTGATAAAATGTCTCTTTGGAAGGAGGGTGTTGTGTAAAATAATGAACTTGTGATTTTTGGTGTGCACCAAACAACTGAAATTATTTTCAGGATGTGACAGCCAAATACCAAAAAATGTTTTCACTCATTTGTTAGGAGTGAATGGAAGAGGTTTGGCTGGTTGGACTGGAACTATATTATTTGCAGATGGAATTCTTAGCCTTGTTTGGTGCTATATACCTTCGTTGCTTCCCCTAGGTGTCCATGAACATTAGTTCGGGTCTTTGCCCATCTGTTTGAGTTCAAAGCGAGTATGTTAGTGAGTCCAGACTCCAAAACAGGAGGTTTAGTGTGAGCCAACAAAAAGGGACTGAGTGTACAGGCCCACTCAAATGTTTAATTTGAATGCTTTAAAATATGAAGATATCATCTGCAGATGGAAGATCAGAAAAAGAAAAAGAAAAAGATATAGTTGTTTATATCCTTCCAATTTACACGTGTATGTGGCACACCCATGCCTATGTTTAAATTTTTGTTTTGCCTCCCTCCTCAGGTTTACTTCGGCATGCTTGATGCTCTATTGGCTTCTGAGGAACTCCCGGAAGAATACAGAGACCGCTGTCAGGTAAAACATCTAACGTTCATTTTATCTTCAAATTCTTATCAAGCTATCATTATTTGCTGAATGTTAAAGTGACTTAAGTTTGGTATTCCAGGATATACTGTGCAATGACTGTGATAAGAAGGGGAATGCACCCTTCCACTGGCTATACCATAAGTGTGGGTTTTGTGGATCCTATAATACTAGAGTAATTAAGGTTAATTCTAGTCCCTATTGTTCAACATCAAACTTGTGAGGGCATCTGGCTTTCACTTGGTCGGCAGCATTACGAGGTTATACATGGCTTTGTAAAGTAACATGCCATTAAAATAGTAAATTTTTAGTGTTATACCCCAAACCCACTTATCATCCTTTTCTACCCCCAACATTACGAGGTTGGTGGATTTTTGTTCCTTATATGGATTTTCAATTCTCCTTTTTTCAATGTACAAACTGAAAATATATTGCCATGAAGAGTAAATTTATCAATAGAATGTCTCTTCTATTGCTTAAATGTCTTGCTAATTCCAAGCCCACTTGGTTTTCTTTGTCAACCTTAGTAATATACGAATTTCTGGAGCATTAAGATAATTTTTTACCACAGAATAGTGATGAGAGAAAATGCAGTTTCGGTTGTATTGGACAAAATTGGACTGCGAGTTTTTTTGGCTGACCCTGATTGACTGCACCGATGTGTTCTGGACCTGAATCTAAAGACTGTTCATTTGTCAATGTGATACAAGTGGAAAAATTGATATTAATCATGAAGGCATGGAGGTAATCTCGTGGAAGGGAGTTGGAAATATCATCTGAAAACCAAGGAAACTGGTTTGAAAATGAAAGATTGACATGTTAGTTGCTAAAGTTTTTATAATAAAAGATGACTTTGACAAAACGGCCTGGTGGGAAAGAGTTTCCTTGGGTGCAAAGCTTCAAAACATATTTTTCAATTCCATTGAGCTTGACAATGAATAAAGCGAGTACTGTTTCTTTCTCTTGTTTATTTCTTAGTCTGCTGGCCCCAACCAAAACATCATTGTCACTGAGGGAGAAAGGGGTAGCCAGTCATTTTACATCACAGTCGCTAAAGAAATTTGGGGAAAGCCTAAACAGAGATGTAGAAGAAGTATGATTTGTCAGACGACTCAGACTCCTAGTTTGATTTCAAGAATTCGGTAATTCAGGTTCGTGATTTTGATCTGTGGGGCTAAAGGTATTTTTGCTTGTATTTAACATATATATTGAAAAATAGTCACATGTTCTTACTTATACATTCTTACTTAGGCTTCGTTTGTTTCCGTAAAATAATTTTTAAAAGATATTTTTTGTACTTTTCGATGTTTTGTGTGACAGAAATAATATTCAACTGAAAATATTTTTGATTTGATATTTATTTATTTTTTTAAATGTTCATATATATATATATTAAATTATAAACTATTTTCGAGTTTGAGCTTCTCATTTTGAAACTGCTAGAGTTCGCCGGACCACTACCAACTACAAGTATATAAGCTATATATATTAAATTGTAAACTATTTTTTGAGTTTGAGCTTCTCATTTGAAACCTTTAGAGTTCGCCGGACCACTGCTAACTACAAGTATATAAGCGGTTGCGGTTAGTAGTTATTACCTCTAATCTCAACAGCCTTAGGCGGTTATCATATTTTGTAACCACTCTGCCTTAGGCAGTTAACAGTTATTGAAATTTATAACCACACCGCATAACCATTTTATAGGTATTGGCCTATTTTGTTGTTTTGGGCATTCTTTAAGCATCTTTTAGGACATGTTTTGGATGGTTTTGAGCTTTTTTTTAAATAAATAGAAGGCTTTAAGTATTTGCTATGAAATTTACTAAAAACTAAATAAAAAAAATCTTTGCATTAAAGATAGCGGTTATTAACTATTTCTGTCTACTGTTAAAATCGCTAACCGCACTGCCCTAGTCGATTAGTGATTTTTTCTAACCGCCTACCAAAGCGATTGGCGGTTAATGGTTATTAGGCGGTTAATAACCACCAACTTATACACTCCATAGCCGGACAACTGACGAAGAATCGTACAGAACTCTACTGGACCTCCACCAGACCATGGTCGAACTATTGCCAAAACTCAAATTTTTAGGTTTTTTTTTTTTTTTGAATAATCATAAAAGTTCTATTGAAGTTTATGTCATACGTAATTAACAATAAGATCGGGGCTCGTATCGCATTGAAAACATATAAAGCTTTCTTGGCTGAGAAAAATATTGCTATAATACATAATGTATAAAATAACATTTTATCTCTTTCAAAATGAAGTTTACTTACCGTGTTTTCTTAAACCCCTTGTATACAATTCCCTGAAATGCTCCACTTTGTCTTCTGCAAATTTACTGTACTATTAGTCGGGGTTGAAATTATTAAACCCTAAATTATACTTTACATGTAACCCTAAACCGTCTTTCCTCTTGGAAAAATCCAATATGTTTCCTTTTCTGACATGTTCGATCGATTGAACCTCTCTGTCCCTCGTTCAATCGAACAAACTCCCATTTTAATCGATCAAAACCAAAATGCACTATTTTCACCACACGCGTAACACATTTTTGAACTGTCATTGTTTCAATCGAACAAAGTACGATCGAATTATCAATGAAAATTTTCCTTTGCCCAAATGTTTTAAAAAGCCTTACATGCACATTTTAAATTGAGTTTGATCAAAGGATATTTCGTTTGATCGAGACATGGCAGCTTGCATTAAATTCAACATCGAATCTGACCTACTTGTATGCATAAATTCTTGTTCGATCGAAATAACTTGATAGGTCCGCTTTTTTGTCATTTCTATCGAACAAACACTAAGTTCAACAATCAAAGTACGTTAGACCCGTTTAATGCGAGTTATTTCTCACTTGTTCAAGCGCGTCGTTTTGTCTTGTGGAAATTTTATTTCATTCCACTGAACTAGTTCGATCAAACAAACTTGCCTCAAATTGTTTTTATTAACTAAAATGGACACCCATGACTACCTTATCAATCAAAAAGCCCACGGTTATAAATTTCTCTTATATATATATATATATTGTAAATTATATAAAAACACTTTAAAATAGCCAAATCTAACTACCCGTGATCATTGGGTTATGAAAAGATGCAGGAACAAGTCGAGTATCTAATAAATTTATTTAGCAATGTATGACATCTTGATAGACTGTATTAACTTATTAAGCTCTGTCAAAAAAAAAAAAAACTTATAAGCATTTCATCTAAAATTAAACATCAAGTGCAACATTCCTTAAAATATTCTACGGAGTAGATTTTCTCAAATCTCTGGTTTTAAATTAAACAGTTCATATTTTTTCATATTAAATTTATTATTATATTTGTTTTTAAAACTCAGCATTTACACCTTCCTATTCATTTCATATTACAGAATTTGCAGTTGAGTGAAAATGGCGCCTGCGCTACCCACTCTTACAACAACAGGGGACCGACTCGCCTCGTCGATCAGCGACTCATGAACACTCCCAACACCCTCATGTACACCCAATCATTTACCTTTTTTTTTTTCTTTTTCTTTTTTTTTTTTAAAAAAAAATATAAAAAAGAACTTGATTCAAAGCGTTGCTCTTGGGAAAAAGAGAGAAACAAATCTACATTTCTTTTTTTTTATTGAAAAAAAAAAAAAAAAAAAAAGAAAGGGTAAAGAAAATAGAAGTCAGGACGGCAATATTTTTTTTAGAATAAATTCCGTTAGCTGAAATTACCAATGTCACTGACGTTTTGAACCAAAAAAAAAAAAAAAAGGTGAAGACGGCTTACGAGAAGAGAGAGAGAGAAGGGCAAAAGGGGAAAAAAAGAAGAAAAAAAAAAGAAGAAGAAAGGGAAAAAAGAAGAGCATTTCACATCACTTCCATTTAAATATATATTTCTGTATATCTAAAAAATATATATATATATATTACTGTAAATTCCTAAACCCTAGAGCTCTCTTATTTTTTTTTTCTGTGTAATTAGTCATCGCTCCGATTAGATCGTTGCTACTTGCTATTGGATACTAACAATTCCTGTAATTTTCAAATTCCCGAGAAATATAGCGATCCAATAGTGCTTTGAATTGCGTGTATCTTGTTTGGAAAATTGACTTCTTTTGCTCGGTTGTAAATTCGTAATTTGTTTGTGGTTTTGGTGTGTTAGATATTCCATGATTGGAGCGCCTGAGATCGATGAGATAGAATTTTCAGATTAAACCGAGAGAGAAAGAGAGAGTGAATGAGGGAGGGAGTGGGAATGGATTCGAAGATGGAAGGACCGTCGGCCCCAGCAGTTCGGCGAGACCCCTATGAGGTACTGGGCGTTTCGAGGGATTCCACCGATCAGGAACTCAAAACGGCGTATCGGAAGCTCGCTCTCAAGTAAACTCCGCTTCTTCCACCAGTTTTTATAAATTCTACCTTTCTTTTTTTTCTTTTTTTTTTTAAATCCTTTTTGTAAGTTAGCTTTTATTGCTTTTACTTGAATCTCTTGCTGATGGGTGTCGTAGATTCTGGTTAGCCCAGCTCGGTATTGCTTAGGACCTTATGATTGGGACATATGCGCTATTAAATTTGGTTTCAAGCCTAATTTCTAGCTCAATGAGGTTATTATTCTGAACAACACGATTACTAATGTGAATTGCGAAATGGGTTTTGGGAGGTTTGTGGCAGATGTGATCTAATGTACTGTTGTTGTAGTGTTGTGGGTGGTTTTGTGAATGCAATTTTTACCTAGAAATTAGTTTCAGGAACCTGGAGTTGATTAGAAGTGGTCTATGTGATTCTTGAAGGTTGGTTGTGGTGGCATGGGATTGAGATAGAATTAATTGTTTGACCATTCTAGCTTCTTGTATCTAAACTATTTGGGACAACTACTTATCCTTTGGGATTGAACTGCATTTTCCGTTTTATATGTAATCTTGTATCCTATGTCATCAATGAGAGTCTTAGTTAAAATTTGAAATTGCAGCTTTTTATAGAATCCTTAAACTAATCATATACCATCAGTTTTGCTGCTAGCTGTTGATATTTAATTATTTTTTTAAAATGTTTTCAGTCAAGATGATGGATTCATAATTTGAAAATGCTTGAGAAATGTGATGGAGATATCACTTATCAAAAAAAAAGAAATGTGATGGAGTCATTGACAATTTCATGCCAAGAGCAAATGTTCCCTTCTTATTTTGTTGTTATTGAATATATTAAAAAACCCTAATTGATAAATCTATAAACAGGAATCTTTTTCAATACTTTCTCTCACGTACATGTGGTTTACTGCTTCCATTGTTCACTGATATTGATGATACTTATCCAATGGATCTTTTGCATACGATGTGAATGTGAATCCCCTTATTGGGCAGGTATCATCCTGACAAGAATGCCACCAATCCTGAGGCTTCGGAACTTTTCAAGGAAGTTGCATATTCTTATAGCATCTTATCTGACCCTGAGAAGAAAAGGCAATATGACAGTGCAGGGTTTGAGGTGCTTTTCTCCCTTTATTCTATACTTTTTTCTGCGAAGTTTTGTGGTGTCTGTGTTTGTGTGTTTGCACGCGTGCATGTGTGAAAATGTTGGCGGGAAGGAGTAACATTAATTATAATAAATTCAGGAATAATTATAAATGTCATTCCCTTTGATGACTCCTTATATCATTCAAACTTTCTGCTTGTTAAACTGATGGAAATGTTGTACTTAGTTAGTTAGAAGGAAACAATCATTTATAACAGAGTATTGGAAAGCTACCAAGGTAAAGTTATGAATAGAGATTGAACATTGTCAATGTGGGCCCTGAAGCTTGCAAAGTGACAGTTAGTGAACAATTTGTATGTTGCCAACAAATTATTAGGGGTCAGTATTTATAAATATCTTTCTCATTTGACTATATGATTGCACAATTTATATGTTTATAGACACGCATGTGTCTAATGATGCATATGAACAGGGGGCTCTGTTCTTGAAATTTTTTCTTTGCATTTCCTCGTTTCCTTTTCCCATGAAAATCCCTTTTGACATTTTACCACATTTTAATAATTCTGGAACTTTATAATAAATTTTTCAGGCTCTTGAAGCTGATGGCATGGACATGGAAATTGACTTATCGAATCTTGGTACTGTCAATACAATGTTTGCAGCTTTATTCAGGTAATATTTTACTTGGTAGATTAGGAGCTGTTGGGGTCATTGAGATTTCATAACCTGTCATTAAATTTGTCTATAGCAAGCTGGGTGTCCCTATCAAGACTACAATTTCCGCTAATGTTCTTGAAGAAGCTCTAAATGGTACTGTTACAGTCAGACCACTTCCGATTGGAACATCAGTTAGTGGAAAGGTGCTTACTTGGTCTGTGCTGTGATGGAGCCATACCTTCAGGTGTTGTTATTTTGCTGATTAGCATGATATTGCAGGTAGACAAGCAATGCGCCCACTTCTTTGGTGTAACGATCAGTGAGCAACAAGCCGAGGCAGGGATTGTAGTAAGAGTTACCTCAAATGCACAAAGCAAATTCAAGGTATGAAATAATTTATCAATAAGATTTTGTGTGGATCTTTGGATGAATGTGGGGCATCTTTCTCTCTCTCTCTCTCTCCTTCCCTTCAGGCCCCCACCTGTCTCTATATGTGTGTGTCTGTATGTGCATCTACTTTCTTTGCATTATCTTTCAAATTGTAACAGTAGATCTTGCTTTTCAGTTACTCTATTTTGAACAAGATGCAAATGGTGGTTATGGTTTGGCATTACAGGTACCATACATTCTCATCTGGTGTTTTGTCACTCCAGTTTTCTATTGTTAATCCCATTACCTGTTCCATTCACTGTATATATTGTGACTTATATGCGTTATTTGTTTGGAAAATTGTGGAAGAAGGAATGCTTACAAATTTTCTTTTGTTGTTGTAGTGTTTTGATTTCTGCTGCTATGGCAACATTTGCTGACACACTTGTTTAATCCGTTAGTTTATAGTATAGAGACATTCTCAGTACTCACTTGATGTTACATGTTTGGTTGTGGTAATTCCAACACTTACCAGTTTCCAGGAACTTGAGTTCACTGATATCATTTTAAATGCCTTAAGGTGTTTTGGACGGGCATATGCTTGCATTCAACTCATGTTGCAGATTATACTAATAGCAGAAAAGTAAAAGCTTTCGACAAAATACATGATCTCTCCCCTTTTTTTGTTTCTCCTTTGCTCCTCCTTCTGCTTCTTCCTTTGTGTGTCGAAATATCAAACAGAATCTAACTTTTGGTAGATCTGTGAGTTCTGGGGGATTAGGATGTCATATCTTATACACTTAAAGGGTGCTTGTGTTTTTGGTACTTAGGCATAAAATCTGACATTAATATATGTTTTGGTATTTAAGGTACATATTTGAGATATATTTCAGACTTCAGAGAAGTCAAGTGAAACAAGTCGGGAAAAAGTAATGCCATAGGGCTTTTTGGTTACATGGGAATTTATTAAGTCTCCAAAACTCCAAGGGATTGGCTCAAGTGGTAAGGGTCTTGGTCTTGATGATGTTTCCATCAGGTCGAAAGTTCAAATCTCTTTGGGTGCAAACAATTCCTTTGGGCCAACCCGCCGGCAAAGCCAGAGTGTTACCTGATCCGTGTAGAAGAGGCGCTTTGCACGGATATGAGATTTATCCGACAAGGGTGGGTACATGAAATAGTCCTACTTTGGAGGGGTTTCTCGTCATTAAAAAAAGAAAAAAAAGCCTCCAAGATCTGACTTTCCTCTTTATAGCCTTGAAAAAGATAGTTAAAGTTTGCATTCACCTTAAGGAGTATAGATATATTGACTTGGTGGGTTGTCTGTACAAAACTGTAACTGAGGTGGTATTTGAGAGACTGAGGGCTGAGTTTTTGGAGATCAGTAAATAAGCCAAGGATTCTTGGTTTTATAGGCAGGTAACTGTGCTTCTCTTTTAGCTAGATGAATGGTGGACCGCAATGGAATAAGTTTAGTATTGGTATTGAAAGTGAATTTTGAAGAAACATACATACAATCGTGTTGATTGAAGTTCTCTCATTCTAATTTTGGGGTCAAATAGAGATCATGAATGTTAAGTTGCTCTCTCTCTCTCTAAGTAATATCAGTTAACTTGCAAAAATGCTTTAAGTTTAAGACCATATCCATTTCACCCCTACAAGGACCCCACTCAAGGGGGACCAGCACACTGGCTAAAGACCTAAGGAATATCAGTGAATTGCTCATTGGTTAGATAGTTAGAGAGATCGTTTCTCCAGATCCAGGACATTCTTAAATAAGCTTACCTCCTAGCATACCTTGCTCTGGAGTACTGAGGTTTACTGTGTTTCTGTTCTTGTTCTTCCTTCGGCAATATTGACCTAGAGAAAAGATTTTTGTAGCCTTTTTCCTGGTGTACCACATGCTAGAGCCAAAGACAAATATGTGCACCATGGTCAGCCATGTTCTAGCTTCCTATTCTGAGAATAGATACAAACGCACATGGTTTTCCTAAATCTTTGAATCTCTTCATGCAAAAGCTTCTCTCTGTGATCTTCTTGGCTTCAATCTTTCTCTCATACTTACACAGCTACTTTTGCTTTTAAATGTTGGATGAGATTTTCATTGTTCTGATTTTCTGGAAGAGAAGGTAGAAGGCAATTATACATTTACGACTTAATGTAAAAATTAGTGATCTCTCATATATAGTAATTAATATCTAACTGGTTTGGGAAGTTAATATAGAATTTATACATTTAAAGATATATTTTTATAAACATTATGAGGCTGATCATAAAGAATTGATCTCCCATTAAGGGATTTAAACAAGTTTACCGCCAATGTGTCACATATTTGAGTAAAATGAGCAGTGGTTCCCTTCTAAAAAGGGTTTGTTTGGTGTTATATCCTTCTACAGTGTCTTGGGTTGTTATGATTATGTCCATTTCACTTGGAAAAGTGTTTGGCGAACTAAAGTTCTGTTGAGGGTGTCCTTTTTTGGTTGGTCGGCAATCCTAGTAAAGATCCTTACCATGGACAATTTTCGATAGCGGCATGTTATTGTGGTTGATTGGTATTGTTTATGAAAAGGAATGGGGAGTTGTGGACCATCTTTTGCTTCATTGTGAGGTTACTTGTGCCATTTGGAATGTTTTCTTCAGTCGATTTGAGTTGCCTAGACGAGTAGTCGATTTTTATGCTTGTTGGTGGACTGCTGGCAACACTCAGAGTGCTGTTGTGTGGAAGATGACGCCTTCATCTCTTGTGTGGTGTCATGGAGAGAAATGAATAATATAAGTTTTGAGAACCATGAGAGGACTTTGGAGGAGATTAAGTCTATTTTTCAACACATTGTATCTTTAGACAACTGCTTTTGTTGCTCATTTGGTGACTAGTTATTATGATTTTCTTCTTCTTTTTATCCCTCCTTGTTAGGTGGCTTCTCTTGTATACTTCCTGTATAGCTGGAGCGCTTTATGTTTTTAATGATATTTTGATCACTAATAAAAAAAAATGAGCAAAAAAATTTGTCTAAGTAAGCCTTTCCCCAATCATACAACATGCTAGAGAGTGCTCTTTGAGATGCATATTATTATTCTGCATGTGTAAAGTCAGTAGGGCACTGATGACACAGACCAATGCGTGCACATGTAGCTTGACTGTTCCCAATGCACCTTAATTCTAGAGTCTCCTAGGGCATGTGCTTTGTTCTCAGCCCATTTCATTGAAAAACAGCACCCCATAAAATAAACTTTCAAGTATGGGAAGTGATTTTTTTTTCCTTTTTGTGAAGAACGACACTTTCTTAAATTGCATTTTGATTTTTTCTGCATATTAAAATTTTCTAGTGAAAGATTTTTCCATTACATCTGCCTTCAGGCTTTCAAGTTGATTTTTATTTAATTATTGTGCTTATGCTCCCTGAACTTGAAAATCTACTGATTAGTAAGCTATTTTGATGATTGATTTCATTAAACTCCCCAGGTTTGTGTTCAAGTATTTTTTAGTTTCAGCTTTTGTTTTTTCGAGACTAATGCAATGCTTTACTGCACAACTAAACTACATACATTACTTCAGTAAACATGAGATGCTGTATCTGTTTGTACAGGAAGATAGCGAGAAGGCTGGTAGGGTGACATCTGCAGGGATGTATTTCTTACATTTTCAAGTTTACAGAATGGATTCAACTGTGAATGCGGTATGCAAGCTCTCTTTATCATCATCATCATCATATTTGGCGGGGCTAGGATGTGAATAAGAAGTTTCCTTCTTTTCATTGCTGAAGAATTGATGATTGATTGTCTGCTGGTGCAGCTAGCAATCGCTAAGGACCCTGAAGGTGGTTTCTTTAAAAGGTTGGAAGGTCTTCAACCTTGTGAAGTCTCAGGACTAAAAGCTGGAACTCATATATTCGCTGTATATGGTGTGAACTATAAGTTTTGTTCCTTCATCCTTTTGCTTTACAGGCTATTTTTCCAACAGAACTTGTTGGTCTAATTTGTTACACTGACCTTCACTGAGATTTGTTCAGGAGACAATTTTTTTAAGACTGCTACCTATACGATTGAGGCGCTTTGTGTGAAGTCATATGAGGACTCTACAGAGAAGCTGAAAGAGATTGAGGCTCAGATTTTAAGAAAGAGGAATGAGCTACGCCAATTTGAGACAGAATACAGAAAGGTAGAGATTGTGCCTTTCTAGTTGTGGTTTGTAATAGGCACATGGGGATACAGTTTATTCTTACAATTTTCTTGTAATATTTTATAGACATTGGCACGCTTTCAAGAGGTGACGAACAGATACACTCAGGAAAAGCAGTCTGTAAGTTCTGTGTTCATTATTTTCGTAACTTCATTTTCATTTAAACTGTCATCCCTGGTTTCTTTACCAACTGGTACCGTGACTGCACCACACACGCATGCAAACTTCAGTATGATAGGAAGCTAATGAGACATTCTTTATCTTTCTGTGGGTTAATTAGGCAGGCCATTTGGTATGCCATTCAGATTTGATGTCATTTTTTTTTGTCACAATCTATACTGCACTATATATAGCTCCTAAAAACTGTTCGTACATTCCGATGCATGTCAACTTTTTATTTATTTGCGTGTTAACGTTACCTTCCAAATAATGGAATAAACTGAGTCATCGGCTTATATCTATATCTTGGCCCTCACATCTTTCCTGTTAATTATCTTTGGTACCATTATATTCATACCAAAATTATATAGTTTCTCTTGCTTATTCACCTGACCTCGTCATTTATATTTCACAACTCAGGTGGATGAGCTACTGAAACAGCGTGACAATATTCATTCTTCATTCACTGTAACCAGAGTAGGCAATAGTAGTGGGAGTGCCAGTAGTTTAAGTAATGGCAGCAGTAGCAAAATTACTGGAGAAGATTCAAAGGCTGAGAGTCCTGGGGAAGATGGAAGCTCAGATGGCAAGGATAAATCAGCCAAAAAGAAATGGTTCAATCTTAACCTCAAAGGATCTGAGAAAAAGCTTGGTTGAGAAGGTGCTTAGGTTATTTTGTATTATTTCAAGTGTTTGAAAATCCATTCGTTGCATTCAACAGTTTGGACCTCTAGGTTGCTGCTTGCATTGTATTCCATGTTCAATTTTTCTCTCTTCTAGCTTCTGCCGAGGTTTTTTATTACCGGGTTTACAATTTGGTTGTAAAAACATGTGAAATTTTAAAGTTATGTGAATTTAATGTCTTTGTACCCAGGATTCCATTAAGGGAGACACTCCTCCAAGTTCCTTTAGCGTCCTGAACATGTTAGTTTTAAAGCTGAAATGATAGATTCATTCCCTTGGTTTTTGTTGCAAAAAACGAATTCACTTATTTTAAGCAGCCTCTGCCGATGATAATGTGTACCAATAAATGTCGTGTCACTTCTTTGTATGATTGTCTAAGTTGTTTACATCAAGGAAGCTTGAGGAATGTGTATTTTTAATATTAAAAATATTGTATTAAGGAGCTGAAAAAATAAATATTTTTGTTTTTTAAAAAAAAGGTAAAAAAGGTAAAAATGACTCGAATGTTTACGTCAACCATCCTCCCCCTGTTGGGTTTTTTTTTTTTTTTGTTTGGTATAAAATTTCAATTTTCATTAGTAAGAAAAAGAGAAAAACATTATAGCATAAAGCTCTAAATAGTTAGAGCAGATTATTTTAAAAATACAACATCATGAATATCCCCAAGAATTTCTTTTATCCAAATCATATTTATGATTTATTTGACAGCAACCTTAGCAAAATTATGAGCTGCAAAATTTGTCACTCTTCTAGTATGACAAATCTGTCATCTTCGTAACATATTTAAAATCACTTTGGCATCCGCCAACACTTGTTCATATTTACTATAGTTTAGTTATGTACCTTTGAGTGCATTGGCCACTTGCAGAGAATCTCCTTCTAAAATAATGCTTTGTATTATCTAAAAATAAATAAATAAATAATGCTTTGTAGTCTCAAATCTTAACTAAACTTTGCTACACTTAATGCTGTTTGTGTTTCTACAAAGACAGGTTCTTGCACAATACAAATAGTCTAACTTTTTGTTGCTTCCACTTGACCCATACTATCTCATTCCCCAGTTGTTTGTTGTCTCTTTTTGTTTTAAGTGTTGTAGAGACTTTTAACCTTACTATTGACCTTTTTCTTTTAACCCCCTTGATTTTTTGTGTCTGTTTGTATCTTTATCTTACCTATATATATATATGAAGGGAAAACCTTAAAACTGGAGGTAGACGTAAAATAAGATCTTTTTCACTCTCAATATAACCCACCGGAACACACCTCTACCATTCGTTGCTGTCAGAATCCGCACGAAAGGCCGCCATCGTCATCTCGCAACAGCAGTGGTCAGCGGGCTGTGGCCTAGTCTGGCCATGCGGCCAAATTTGGCCATGCGCTCACTAGCCAAACTAGATTTGGCCAGTGGCTATGACCTAGTCTGGTCACAGCGTACGACCATCTCTAGCCACGCGTTGTGGCCTGATTGGCCGTGCACTGTGGCCTTTTTTTACTGTGCATTGAGCGTCTGTCACTAACCGTGGTGGCTTTAGGACGGCGTTTGGCGAAGGTAGATGAATTCGGTGGTTTAAGGGTAGAGCAGTGTAGATGTTTCAGTGTATTTATGTCTAGAATCTTCAGTGAGATTTGATATTTTTAGTTGAATTATCAAAATATTTTTAGAGAGTGTAAAATAAAAATTTTACACCCCATCTGGATAGAAGGGGCTCCCATATGAAAATCATGCAAGGACTTTGCAATATGATTTTCTGGTTCTCAACAAAATTATTTCCTGTCAAAATGAGGGAAAACAATTTTCCGTCATAAGGGATCTCAATTTCCTCTCTCTCTTATGGGTAAGTGGGAATATCTCAATTTTATCATCGCAAATTAATGCACATGGAACTCCATGTAATCCAAATCGATTTGGCATATGTACTAAACAAATTGTCTTTATCTAAGTATTTTAAATTATAATGATCACTGACTAGACGTTCAACTACCTCAATCATGTTGAAGTGTAAATATTATATAATGCCTCGTACAATTAGTTTCTCAATATAATAATAATAATTCCAATGTGATTTGAATTCAGAAATTGAAAATGCTAAAAGAAATTTGGGTCCGCCTTTTGAAGTGGGTCCTTCTGCTAGGAGATTGATGAAGAATTTGACAGAATCCAAGGGTCAGGACTACTCTTTTTTCAATATACATACTTGAACACTCATAAAGGAGCACTGTTAACGATAGTAAATTATAGCTATTCCTGCTATTGTTATAATTAGCATTTTTCTTGTGAAAAAAATCACTGAAAATCTCTCTTGCAAAAATAAACGGTGGAGATTACAATATTAGAGGAAAATTTCAATTAGTTTTCATTGGAAGCTATCTCCAATACCGCTTGTTTTGCACATAGAAATCTCCTACAGATGAAGGGGACAGATTTTTATTACCAAATGTATAAGTTGAGTAAGGTAGACCAACATATATAAGGTCTTCCTAAGTGGATTTGTTTGGCTGCCCTTATCACCCAATTGTTTAAACATTGTTTGCTTAATTATAAATGATACAAGGGAATAGATTAAACTTAGAATAATGGGTTCTACTAATAGATTGGAAAACAGTCTTAGGTTATCTGTTGGGGGACTAGTTTAGCCACCTCCAGCAACTATTAGAAAACATAAGGGATAGCTTGAGGGACACACACAGCTTACTTGAACTACATTTTAAATCAAACCAACTTGTCTTGACCTGTGTTGAATCTAAACCCGTCGTCTTTTCTTTCTTGTTTTTTTTTTCTTAAAAAAAAAAAATTTATGGTTGAGACCATATTGCATCTGCTTGGACTTTTCCAAGGGACAACTTGTTCCAGAATTCTGGGATTTGTTTATCTAAGCTTCTTTGTTAAAATAAGCACATCATGAAGATTAGGAAATGCCTAACCCTTTTCCTTATATAAGATCAAGTCCCACATGCATATAAATATGGTTTCTTTTATATTTCATTAAGGTAGATTCCTCAGTTCCTATGGGTTTGGGTCTACCATCCCACTGTTTCTACATGTGGAAGCTGACTTTGTAGGCAACCCCTGTCCCAAGCCAAATGATAGGTTTTTTTATTTTTATTTTTATTTTTCTTGAGAGCAAAAAGTATGCCTTCTCCTTGTAAGGCATTTATTGGGAAAAAATAATTCAAGAAAATGATTAAAGAGAAAATGTAAATTCCACGAAGAACTAAAGAAAAAATATGTATAAAAATTAAGATAATTGAGAAAGGCAATCAAAAGCTAGAGAAGAGATTGGAGGGTGAAATGGGTAAAATATGGATGGAGTGGTGGGTATTACCCATGTGGCATTAGACTTTGTGGAAGTGGGAATCCCACTGAAGTGTAGTAGTATATTACAAAAAAAAAAGAAAAAAGATTTTGAATATGTTATAATTTGTCATGTCATGTGCAGGTGTTCCCCAACTATTTATGTTTTTGGGTGAGATGAAATGTGGCAATGTGGGTGTTTATGTAACCATCCCAGTGTCCCTCACTTTATTAGCAAAGCCAAGCACATTTAGTTTGTCTCATTGATTGACCAGTCCCCTCCCCCTACTCATTTCACCTCTACTTCCATTTCTGTATATTTTTAAAACTTCAAAACTACGCCCCATGGACTTCATCTATATATATATATATATATATAGGCTTTATTTAAATGCACACATTCTAGACTGTGCATGATCTAAGGTACTTAGCTCCATGTTAGATTATTATTGGATGATATAATTAATTAATTTATTAATTTAGTTGTATATATATATTTATTTAGAGAGAGAGAGAGAGAGAGACTTACACTTACACATGACTTAAAGCTAACTCCACCCAACCTCCACCTTTTGATTTAAAAAGAATTAGGTAGTGTCACTTGGAATACATGGAGGGGCTCATTGAGTCAGAGCCACAATTTAGGGTTTTGTTTATTAATGCTTTGAACATATCCAAAAAAGGGATTTCAATTTGAAAAACTAAGTCACATTGGGGGTTATCTTTTTATCCTTTTTGGATCCTTCCAAAGTAATGGTTGCAAAAAGAAACAAAGGTGCTTAGAAAGTTAATGGAGTTGTAATTTGATAGGATCATGTCTCAAATAATCTCTACTTAAATATAATTTATTTTGTTTCATTGGTTAAATCTCCTTGATTAGCACAACTTGGTGGGCCATAATCACGATTCGGGCGATCTTAAAACGATAATATCGGCATCACCTCAATCAACAACAAAGAAAGAAAGAAAGCATGATGAGCCCCCCTAAAAGTGTTTTTATATTAGATGGTGGGAAACCATCAACAAGCTTACGAGAAGCAAAATAATCCCCAATATATATTGTTAAGAAGACAGTTGTTTTATTAATCAAACAAGATTGGGAAAGCGTGATTGGACAATGCTCTCACCACCCTACTTCAAATTCTTCGAGTGACAATGATAGATATATAGGGTGTTCATCTGGGGCCCTCTTTTGCCTCAAAACTGGCACATGTGGCCCCCACTTGCCCCAATGTGCGCGGGTCCTACAACTACAAATTAAGAGTTTTATTAATTAATTTGTTCAAGCAGAATCACATGTATTATCCTACATCAGTGGGAGGACAAATTAAGTCCATCTCACTCTCTCAAACAGCTGATACCTCCAGCTGCCTCCTCGATCATCAGACATTGCTAGCTGCTGATCATTAACTCAATTTTCTTCGATCATTCCCTCTTCTATCTAATTACCAATATGCATCAAGTACTTAATTAATAGACTATAGTCTATATATATATATATATAGTGTGTGTGTGATCCAATCTAGCTAGTTAGGCACACTGTAATAAAGAACCATGACCTTCCAAATTAGGGTTTTTTTAGCTCCAACTAGGCATTAATAGTTAAAAACCCTAAACTGATCTACTTTAAAATATACCCCATGTTCTTGCTATATAGAGTAGAGCTGAGCGTAGCGTCAGTTTGTAGTGAAATAAAAAAAAATCAAAAATCAAAAAATTGTTTTTTTTATTAAAAAAATAGGCTTAAACTTATTCAATTCTCATTTTATTTCTTCAAAGGTTATGAAATGAGGATGAAATAAGCCTGAACCTATTTTTTTTAACAAAAAACAGATTCAAGCTTATTTCATCTCCATTTCATAACCTTGGAGAAAAATAAAATGAGAATTAGATAAGTTTAAACCTATTTTTTAATGAAAAAAAAAAAATTTTTTTATTTATTTTTTTGTCCAAAACGGATGCTAGGTGTCCGTCACAGACGGACACCTAGCACAACTTTGCTGTATATATCAGTTTTTCGCAGGTCCTTTAATTAGAACCAAAGATATATAAGCTGAGTAGAAGAAGCTTCTACTTGATTCCTCCGTTATGGTGTCTAGTTAATTGATTATTGATTTGACGTGGCATGCCATTAAATTATTGGCCAAAACATGAACGAAAATACCATATGTATTTTTTTTTTTTCTATTCTGCCATATGTATTTATTAGATGTACATAAGTAGCATCCGTAATAATTTTTGAAAACAAAAGGTCCTTTTAATATCGAGTTAAACCACAACTACCCGAAGCGTCTTTAACCCTAACTTTTATTTCTGAAACCCTCAGATGTATGACAATTCATGTATGATATGATCAAGCCAAGAATTAGAACTAGATTTATTTGGCCACATCTGGTCCCAACAATCCTTTTTTTTTTTCTAATTCTGGTCCCAACAATCCTATAGCAACTCTTTAACCTTTATGAATATGACTACACACATTTATGTGAGATCACTTCACTGCATTTGCTTTTTTTTTTGCCTGATCATCAGCTGAGACCACACTCCTTGAGGCCCGTAGTGGCGGGAGAGTGGCCCCAACCCCAGTTTTTCTATCCTTCCCAGGAGTGAGAAAGAGCCAAAGAGCGAAATCATTGGATCCGCAACATAAAGCGAAAAGGTGGTTAGGGTTTTTAGTAAAACGTTTTCCAATACTTATTAATGAAGATCCTAATCCAAGTCCTAAATCTATGTGCATTATAATTACATGGCAAGGCCAATAATCCCATGTTAGGGACTTCAAATTGGGGTCCCACGTTAATCATACGTGAATGGGTCATCACAACCATCAGATTTCTTACCTACTTCAACAAATTGACGTGAATAATAATTTCGGTTAAAAATAGAAAAAAGTAGAATCTAGAAACTGATATCAACCGCTGGCCGCCATGATCGATAAGCTTGACATCTGATTTACCCATGTCAAATATAAAAAAGAAAGTACTGGTACTGCACCTATTCATCGTGGTATTCATGATTGATTGATTACCCAATCTAACGGTCGAAAAGAATATAGGAAAGGTTTGAGCTCTAAGGTTGATCCAGATCATGGATCGAGATGATGGGATCGATTTTCTTATATGGGAAAATTTGACTAAGTGAGAGGGGTTTGAATAGAACACACATGAGAAAGAGGGGACAAGGTGGGGTCATGTTTGGAGTTGTGATGAAGACTTTGGAAGGAGCTTTTGAAATAACAACAATCCATATTATTATGCTCTTTAAGTGGGAGATTACAAAGCCAAAGCTCCCCCAAAATCTCTCTCTCTCTCGTAGTTAGTAAGATTCGGAGAGATCTCTCCCAAAGAAAGAAAAACCAATATAGAATAGATTTCAACGTCAATCACGCAAACATCCTAAACAATAATTCATCATTATGAACACGTAATGGTGGGGTCCAAAACTGTAAGTTGTAAACACACCTGAACATTCATTCATTTATTCATATGATACCTTTTCCCCCATTCATATGATACCCTTTCAAACAAGCTAACTCTATGTCTTTTATGGCCGCGGAGAGCTTCCCTTGTTGACTTTATTCACAAAACTGCCATCATATCATATTACAAAAGAAAAGGAGGACAGAGAGAGAGAGAGAGAGAGGGTTGGAATGTGAAACATGCGTATCTAATAATAGATATGCAAGGTAAATGCGATGGTGACACGTGGGCCATGCATAAGTGATTATTGGGACTGACGGTATTAGATCTGAAAATTTTTCTGTGTCAGTTTCGGACCCCAGATTCTGCGAAAGTGCTGCATGCATGGATCCTTTGACTTCTATGGGAGAGTAAGAATTTGTCTTGGTGTCGGCTCCTAATTAGATTGAGCCAAGCCAACGTTGTGGAGGGTGTAAAAATGGAAAATCAAATTAATTAGACGATTTTTTGGGCAGTTTATAGCAGTTGTAGTCAGGGACAGATATATATATATATATATATATATATTTACAGGTTTGTTCCAATTTGAGATTATAAAAGCATCCTACCTTTGAAAATGTCTCTATGATTAACATAACGGAGGATTGATTCTCAATCAATGTTGTAGAGAAGCCTGGCAAGAGCAATATTATAAAGGGTACGTGCGTTTCCTGTTGCATTTTTGTCAGCCAAAATCAACTGATCTGTTTGAGTAGATCGCAGATTCTCTTATAATTAAGCTGGAATTTTTTATTTGAACCAACAAAATCTGTATAGTACTTCTGATCGACCATCTTACCAAAATTTTCATCATCCGTGAGTGAAGCAAGTGGCTTTATTCATCCAAAAAGAGAGTAAAAAAAAAAAAAGCTAGTGGTCCATGACTTCTGTTGTTTTCTGACCTAATTGCATTAAGTTCCCGAACTTAGTGGACACGGAACCAAAAAAACAAAAAACTGTCTCGAGAGATCGAGAGTCTTGTCTAGTGTGGGGAAAATGGTGCAGTTTTGGATTGGAGGATACGTAAAGGTAGCATTAGACGGATGAATTGTGAGAGTGTGTGCTAATTCCACAGATGATACGAATTTATGTTGCCGCCAAACTGTGGAAGTTGAGTAAATTTGAAAGCATGTTATTGGTGATTAGAGCGTATGCTTGGTATGAGAAATGAGAATTAAGCACAGAAGAGACTTTGACTTTAACAGTAGACAAACCCAATCATTTATACTTGGACCCGTACCATACTCGCATCACATTCCATCCCCATCACCACTTCATTAAACAATACGTTTACCGATGGATGTATAATTATGAGCATCAATTGGGATATGAATCAAAATTATTTTAAAAAAAGAAAAAGAAAACGACCAAATGGGCCATTATTTTAAACGAAGCAGAGGGTAATCTGGCAATTTAACCATAAAACAAAAGAGAAAATGGAAAGAATGAATCGGCGAGACAAGTAAACTATTCATTTGGGTCCCGGATTGTTCTCGGGTCGTGTTCCCAAAATTACACACTTTCTTCTCCTTGGGATGTCCGCAACCATCTCTCTCTCTCTCTCTACTGTATACACATTATCAAATCCTTCTTACCCTGCTGTATATATACCCCCACACATGCAACTCGCCTCTACATCCTCATCTGAGTCATTGCCCATTTCTCTCTCTCCCTGTCTCTCTCTCTCTCTCTAGAAACAGAGACACATGGCAGAGCTAGACTACCAAAGTACTAAACCAAGCAATAATACTTCCACCACCACCGCAACCACACGCTTAAAGCTTTTTGGCTTCAACGTCCAAGAAGATGAAGAACCCGTTGACTCCACCAAGACCCCATCTGGGTCACCGGACTCCGGCTCTTTCCCTCCCTCCGGTGACCGGAAATACGAGTGCCAGTACTGCTGCCGAGAGTTCGCCAACTCGCAAGCCCTCGGTGGCCACCAAAACGCTCACAAGAAAGAGCGACAACAGCTCAAGCGGGCCCAGCTCCAAGCCACCCGAAACGCCGCCGTCGCCTACGTTCGCAACCCCATCATATCGGCTTTCGCGCCTCCGCCGCACCTCCTGGCTCCGGCTGGAACTGTGATGCTCCCGGCTGGCTCGCCGACGGGTCACCCGTCTTGGGTCTACGTGCCACGCGCCGCGCCCCCGTTCCACGTGTCGCATGGGAGTGTATTTTCCACGAGCAGTGGTACTGGTTCTAGTCCTGGTACGGGTGGGAGAGGTGCAGCGATGTTATCGTGTGCTGGCGCTGTAGGGGATTCGTCGGCATTGACGATGGGCTCGCAGGTAGTACAGAGTCGGGCACATGGGCGGGTTGATGGGCCGTCGTTGAGTAGATTCTCTAAAGGGGATAGCGGGCCCAGTTTCGACGATGCATTGGGCTTGGACTTGCATCTTAGCCTTGCGCCGGCTGCGCCATGATTTCCGGCTTGGATGGATGATTAAGCACCAACCAATGGCTTGGGTTTGGGAGAGGCTCCAAAACTAAAAGACAGTGAGGTGAGATGGCTTAGGGCCTTGGCTCACTTAGCTGAGAATTCAGAATAGCTCATGTTTCTCATCCCAAGGTGGATCTTGTACATTCCCCACATTTATTTATTTTTTCTTAAAAGGAAGAGATTTGGATAGCACAGCGCTCATTAACCCTTCTTCTTCTTCTTTTTCCTTTTTCTTTTTGCAGTTTTTTCTTTTATTAAAAAAATCTCATGCTCGTTAGAAACTGAGAGCTCAGAGTTTAGCCTTAGAGATATCCAAATGTTTTTGTGTTGTCTCACTCATTTGTTGAAACCTAATGCTCCACTTGGTTGCTCTGAAAAAGAAGGAAAAGAAAAGAGTATACACGCATGGAAAAGAAAGGTTATTTTTACTTGTGAAATCTTACCTTCGGATCACAAAAAGTACATGTGAAAACTTAATAATTTTCTTTCTTTTTCTTTTTTCTTTTTTTTTTAATTTTTTTTTTTCCTTAGATGTAACTGGTTTTAAAATTCTATAACTTAGATTTAGGAAATTTAATGAGCTCAACAAACTAATTTATATTTGTTGAGGTGAATCTTTATTCTATAAGAATCGGAGTCTTGTACTCGTCGAAAACTGGAAGATTAAGCCACATCTACTTTAAAGCTTTATTTATCTTTTTTTTTTTTTCATTCGATTAAGATTGTGAAAGATTTTTCCTTTGTGATCTCATTTTTCTTATTCAGTTAGAAAAAAGAAAAGAATGCGTTTCACCTGCGATTTAGCAAGTCCCATTTGAAAGTGTTTTTTCTTTTTTTAAATGAAAAAAATCTTCAAAAGTGTCCATTTAAGAGTACATTTTTTTTTAAAAAAAAAAATAGCAATTTAAAAAAGTTGAAAAATTAATTTTTTGAGTAACAACTAGCAAACAAGGAGGTGCATTTTTTATTTTATAAAAATGTAGTTTTAAAGGTTAAACGTTGATTTTTAAAAAAAAAACGCTAAACTAAATTTTTAAAAATTATATTTTCATTAATTACGTTTCAAAATTGTTATTTTTTTAAACTACGTTTTGAAGCCGCAAAACCAAACGAACAATAAACCTAGTTACATGAATTGCCATTTCATTTATTCATAGCTTATCAAAAATTTTTTGATGGCCAGTGAATGTTAGAACAACAACAATATGCATCACAGACACATTAATATACAGATCGATGCATCCCATAATTCTAGGCCATCTAGTGGAAACATACAATGGAACTTCCAACTGCATAATCCCATTTCCTCCAAATTAAATTTATAATATCTGACAACATGCATGTCAAAAAGGAATTTTTGCGACAAATAGTTTTGTTGATAAAAGTGAAATGGATTATATAAGCGCTGTAGTGACACTACTCTTCTCGTCTTTGTAAAAGATTAAGGTACCTTACGTTACGGAACCAGCTCTTTAAAAAAGAGGGGCAAAATCAATAATTTTACTTTTTTTGAACAAATTTGCCTTCTCTTTTAAAGGAATTGAAACCGGCTCCGATCGAACAGGAGAGGATCTTTTCTTCTTTCTTTTGAACAAAATTAGAGAGGATTAGGGATTGGCTTAATTAATTAGCTAAGATACGGTCATACAAAAGAGTACTAAAATTTGGACCGGGTACGATGAATTGTCAATATCGCATGAACTACGAAACGGCTCATTGTACTTTATCTCCGTCCGAACTAGTAATATGGGGTTTGGCTATTCTCCATTGCTAAAAATTCATTTCTTTGAATTATTGCTATGTTTGTCAGCATCAAACAAAAATTAAAGTTGATCACACGATAGGTCTTAGTCAAGAGACCAATTGCACCAAAGAACTTCGCGATTCTTGTGAATCTAAGCTGTTGAATTTGAAATTAAAATATTAAAATAGCATTGAAAAGTCCATTCTTTTTTAGAATCTTTATGGTTCGAACACTTTCGGCGATGAAGATTCCATGAAAATTTTATAACAAATTTGATGAGCTTGCCTAAGCAGCCTAACCCCCTTTTTTTTTTGTAGATATAATTCCCTTCTTAAACTATTAATTATTTGAATTAGTTATTGAAATTTGAAAAACCTTATAATATTCATTTTTACCATGAGTCAAGCACGGTGATTATGCAAACAATAATTCTTGATTCGGTAAATATTTATGACTTATAATGTTGACGTGATACGTTAGATCCTATATAGTATTATTATTATTATTATTTCAGATGCTATATATTATTATATATTTGTCTTTCATGTCACTTTTCTATGTATATTCTAATTTTATGAAATCCATATATATATATTTTTTTTCTATTCAAGATAATAAAATCCATATTTGTTAACTTGTTGTGCCGTTAAGAAAAGAAATTTTACACAACCAAAAGTTTCCCAAATGTCCTTTCACCTTGACTATTTACACGGCCAGTACTCTTGGGCTCCTACAAAGTCATCAATATTCCACCTGTCTGTGGGTACCTAATTTGTACATTTTAGCTTCCTCTGATGATGTGATTTATGTAAATTCCTTCAAGATTATTGTCTGCCCTTTTTTCTTTTTTATTANCCCCCTTTTTTTTTCGTAGATATAATTCCCTTCTTAAACTATTAATTATTTGAATTAGTTATTGAAATTTGAAAAACCTTATAATATTCATTTTTACCATGAGTCATGCACGGTGATTATGCAAACAATAATTCTTGATTCGGTAAATATTTATGACTTATAATGTTGACGTGATACGTTAATTAGATCCCATATAGTATTATTATTATTATTATTATTATTATTATTTCAGATGCTATATATTATTATATATTTGTCTTTCATGTCACTTTTCTATGTATATTCTAATTTTATGAAATCCATATATATATTTTTTTTCTATTCAAGATAATAAAATCCATATTTGTTAACTTGTTGTGCCGTTAAGAAAAGAAATTTTACACAACCAAAAGTTTCCCAAATGTCCTTTCACCTTGACTATTTACACGGCCAGTACTCTAGGCTCCTACAAAGTCATCAATATTCCACCTGTCTGTGGGTACCTAATTTGTACATTTTAGCTTCCTTTGATGATGTGATTTATGTAAATTCCTTCAAGATTATTGTCTGCCCTTTTTTATTTTTTTATTTTTTTTANTTTCTTCCTTTATCTAAATAATAATTAAAAAAATTGCGATCCAAAAAGATCTGAATGCATTTTATTACGCATTGACAAAATGTGATCAGATTGGCCAGTAGCTAGTTTGCCGTAACAACCGCGCGCGACTTGACCCCCTTGGTTTGGCTTCTTCAACTTGCTTTGTTTCTCTCTCTCTCTCTCTTTTTTCTTTGAATAAATCAAACTTTTAACCATTAACTAGGGAATAAAAATGATTTTATTTTCTTTCTTCGATTCTGTTTGTCCTTACGATTTCACAAGCTGAAATTGCCCTTTAAAAAAAATCTAAAAAATTTTCATGTTTGAGAGTGCTTTTTTAAAAATATCGTGGTTTGAAAAAAAAAAAATCTATATTTAAAGGTTAAAATACAATTTGAAAGAACAAACCTCTAGTCTACTTAACTGTATTTTTAAATCGTACGTTTTGAAACCGCAAAACCAAATAGACGTAGAGCCTTTTTTAGCCTCTTCATATGATTTTCTTAAGAACATTCATACAAGAATGAAATTTGGCTATTAAAAAGAAAAGAAAAGAAACAGAATTTCTAGATGCAATAGTAAAATTTTCTCTTTTCCTCCGTATATAGGAAGGTGAGATATCATTGCAGGGATTTATAGTCTCCAATGACTCCAACTAACCCTTCGATGATATATAGTTTGTTGGTGCCTTCTTTTCACCCAAGCGTATTGACTTGGAGGTGATGGATGTGGGGCCAATCACATGCAGAGCAGTCTTGCCCAATAGCTTGAAATCAGCAGTTTGATTGGATGAGCTGACATAAGTTAAACAAATTAAACCCTAGTCATGTTGAGTCAAACACCTAAAATCTTTCATTGTCTCCTATATTAATTATTAATTACTAATTATATATACCTTAAAAATATTTTATTGTTTAATTAATGGGTTGGTTGCTGTCCAAACACGAATCATTTGAGAGAGATTTTGTTGGGTGAGCAATGGCTTCCTAGAAATGTGGTTCTTAAAGAAGCTAGCTAGCAACTAAAAGTAAAAGGGGAGCCTTGTATGTAAAACAAAGCTTACGTGTGAGCATGAAAACAAAGAGATAATGCATGCCAAGCAAGCACCAAAATGCATAATTCTAGAATTATTCCTCGATCCCATTTTATACGTACAAAGAGATCCAAAGGGTCAAAAGGGCAGGTGCATGCTACTCCAAAAAATTTGGTTCCTTTTCTTTCGGTGCAAAGTGAAGTTATACATGTCTAATATATAACACAAGGTCGGTGCATGCTTTTATATGTGATCGTGGAAGCCATAAGTAGTAGTGGAAGCTTAATTAATTTGGCTGTTTCTTTGGCAATACGGTCATCATTCTAATAACTAGCATGTTAAATCACTATTTATTTTAAAAAAATTAAAATTAATAAATTTAATCGTTTAATTAACATTCTAGTTAACACGGATTATATATTAGTGTAACACAATTTATAAGACTATAATTTTGGTTAAGAAGGACCGTACTGGATTAACTTGGATCTGACCAAAATATAAGGAAGATATAATTAAATACTTGATATTTCAATTACTTGTTTTAGCTAGCTAGCTTGTTAATAAAAGTTATTGAAGATTTGTTGGTGATTTTGGTTTGCTTTAGGGGGAGATCAAAAGAAGGGTGTGGAGGCATAATCATAGATTTGAAATCTTGTGCACTACTTGAGAGAAAGTTTTTCTTCTTTAGGGCTTTAATTTGACATATGACTACATTAGAAAGGTGTAACTCTTGGGTGGTTGGTAAGTTGGAAGTGAGAAAAATCAAACTCATTCCCACCATTTTTCCTTAAATAACAATAATAGCTGTGGGCTGGACTTGGACCCATCAATTTTATTGACTGATATGGACATCCACTTCCCAAAACCAATCAAATCTCTCTCTCTTTCTATATATATATAAATATAAATATATATATTTCTCAAACTTAATTGGTTTCTAGTCGGAATCACCCTTAGTCATATCTATATATATGTTTGTAAGAAAATATACATATATAAAGCCAAAGGTGAGGGTTCAACTATCTTTTCATTTCTTAGTCACCATGATCCAATCAAACCCTAGCCCATACTTTTCATTACTTAGTGACCCAAATCCAATCAAATTATAGTCATACTTATATATCATATGTAGTTCGCGTGATCAAACACATATAATGTTGTTCCCACCGTCAGTTTCTTTTGCTTTCTCATTCCTACCTTTTCTTTTCTTTAGAAAATTACTTTTGAAATTAATTAAGGTCGTAACACAAACCAATAAATTAAGTATCCTCTTAATTGGACTAGGCTTTGCCACCATTTTGCACTGCGTACGTACCACTTTGCGATGAAATGGGTAGTTGATGTTACAACTGAAGCAAAATTATTGCTTGTAAAAGCTAGCCAGTCTTAACTGTTTGTTGATGTTGAGACTATTTACAGCAGTAATATATATTGTCAGAATATTTACACCACCGACAACATAATGATATCATGTTACATTAAACGACAAAGCCTAAGTGCATGTATATATATATATATATGTTAGATAATAAAAGGTGAAATTGTTGAATGCCATATATGTAGTACAGATATTGCAGCATATTCTCCACCCCCCCCAAGTTTGAATTGGCGCTACTATAATTAAGCTGTTCTTGTTTGTAAAAGATAAACTGCATTCCTTTATAATTATTTTTCATGTTATCCTTTCGAAGCTAACATGCTTCCGGTACTGTCGCCGACAACATAAAGTTTAATTGGATCTGCCGGCATTGCCTTTCTCATGTTCATACTTGTACTTTTTTATAAATTTGTTGTGTTTTGGTTCGTGGTCGAGTTCCGTAACTCTTTTAAACAACCGGCTTTATGGGTGTTACATATATCTAACGTGGCACACGTATGCATCACAAAGTTTTTGTGGCATTTGAACTCATATATATGCTTGTATTATCTTGTTGTGTATGTTTCTGCATTAATTTCAAGGGATTCCCTACAGTTGTCTGCCTCAGTACTGCACAGTAGTTCTGAGAGGCCTTCAATAAGGCCTGTGAGCTCGAGCAAGTCTTTTTGGATTGTCCGAACACCTATTTAGACATTAAACTCCATTAAAAACCTCTCATATTTGCAGTCGGATAGACTATAATTCAAACAAAGGATTGCAGCCAATTCCGATCCTTCCGCTACAACCCGTTTCTATCTAAAGATAACTAAATCTTGAAATTGCAATTAATCATACGTTCTTGTGTTGCATGAAAGAAAGGAAATAGTTGGAACTTACTGAAACCACATAGAGTACTATTCGCATTTAGTACTGAAATTTAGATAGATGCAAGTTGTGCACCCAAAAAATAAAAAAATAAAAAAATTTCGAAGTTAAGACGCCATAAAATTCTTGAACGATAATCTAATTAGCTATATATGTTTTCCTGTCGCTGCAAATCGCAGGGAGTTTGTGAGTAGCTATGTCATGTGCATATGTACGCATTACCATGCCCTGTGAGTACCTATGTCATGTGTTTATGCAAGGGAATCTTGCAATTGCAACATTTGATGCTTTGTATGTTAAAGCCTAAAGGGACAAAGCGGAAAAGAGCAAAAGTAGGAATCTAGTGAAACCAAATGAACTAACTATTGTCGACTTGTGTGGTGATTACAGTAAATGCTAGTGGTTTACTCAAAATAATGCCTGTGATTTCTCAATTTTTTTTTAATTAGATTCCTGTGATGTCTCAATATTTTGTCAAAAACTAAGATCCTGTGCAAACATCGGTTATCCACTCCCATTCACGATGAATCATATTCTCTACATTATGAGGAAAAATAAAAAACAAAGATAAAAATAAATAAATTTAATCATTTCGAACTCATGAGCCTCTATCTGGCTCTTCACTTTGAGAAAAAATGTGAGAAGCATAAACCGTGCTCTCTACTAGTAGGGAACACTGTTCACTTTATACTTTTTATTAAACCAATAAAAAATATTTTTCTCTCCCAACTATTTCATTTTCCTCATTTCTTCTTTCCTCTCCTTCTCTTTCATTCTTTCTCTCACACATGAAAGCTTTTTCCTTTTTCTCACGCCGAACAGTGCCAAATTTTGAAAATATGACCGTTAAGAAAAAGATAAATTTTCAAAAATATAACCACTAGGAAAATACAAATTTTAAAATATATGGGATGTTAGAATAAGAATAAAAAAAAATTTAAAAAAATCATATTTAAATGAAAGAGTGAAAATAGATCCCTAGTTTAATTTGAAAAACCGAATGTAAGTGCTTAGCAAAAGAATAAATAGCTAAAATAAGAAACGTATTTTTTTTTCCTCAAAATAAAGTAATTTTAAGGAACAGAATGAAAATGCCTAAAGATTAGGGCAAACTGTTAAAAGAGTAAAAAAAAAGGTAGTGGGAAGTGCTTTCAACATCAGGTACATGTTAGGCTGTTTCGTGTCATGTTTAGAATAGATTCAATCTGAACATAAACTAGGACGTTTCTCCATGTCCCAATGCCTTTTGTAGGAGTTGGAAAGTACCCACACAATATGTGACACAGCCATGCGATCTGCTTTTGTTCTTTTATATATATGCCATCGATCCTAAGCTTTGTTTTCCTGTGCAATCGCTAAGCTTCAGTACTACTGTCCATGCACCCACTTTCAACACTTCACTGAAGAGGACAGCCATGCTTAATTGATCAATGCTTTGCTATTTATATATGGTCCCTACAATGGAGTTTTATACTCTCCTTCACACAAGTATATGGCACATCATGCACCTTGGTAGCTAGCTAGCTAGCACTAAATTAACCACAAATATTTATTTCAAATTGTTTAATCAGGAACTATAGGATAATATTATATATATATATATATATATATATATATATATATATATATAGATGAATGAGGATATTAATGTTCGTAGAAACTATTTCTTTTTTTCTTCTACAAAGTTCAATCTAATCGGTTTCAAAGCAAATTTGAAAACAATGAATTTCTTGATTAATTGTCAAACTCATCAATTTAAATTATCTCTTATTTTATCGGACTCTGATAATATTCTGATTTGGTTTCCATTTATGTAAAACGCAATCAATTTATAGAAAAAAAAATTTGAGCTCCATTATATTCCGGAGAAGTTTTCTAACCCAGTACATACCAATTGATGAGAATTAATTGATGGGTGGGGGGGGGAAACAACTTTATAAGGACATCGACCCAATAACTCACAGCCTATGAATTTCCTGTTTGTTTTCTAATTCTGTACAAAGAATTGAATCCCTGAAAGAAGTCATCGGCTTCTAGGAGCAAAACTGGGTCCCAACTCCCATGGACTGAGTCGGTCTCTCACTTTCCGTTGTCACACTCACAACTCCTTAGGATCAAAGCAATCAAAACTTACATTCAAAATGATATGATTAGATTCAAAAAGTAGACAATTCAACTTTTTAGGCATATGAAGTTATATGTATGTATGTATGTATGCCCAATTTCTTTGATGTTTCCTTCCCAATTAATTCCTCCTACATCTCTCATATTCAGGGGCTTTGATTTTTGACTAGCTAGACCCACTCAGGGAAACCCAATCCAAGCCTTAATTAAGCCGCTCCAATGGCTAAATAACGCGTCAAGGTAGCGTACCTTTTCAACCAAAATGCTTTAAAGAACCAAATTATTTTCTTTCATTAATTACTGCGTAGACTGTGGAGATGCATATGAGTCAGACTCAGATTGGTACTCAAGCTGGCTTGTTTGACTAATTGAATCAGCCTCAATTAAGTTCCAAGTTTTTTCTTTGGTAAGAAAATTTAATGAGCATTGAAGCACTTTGCAACAAGAAAGAAATTTCTTACAAATTGGGTGGTAAGAAATTTCTTACAAATTAGTCTAATAAATTGTCAAGTATTCTTTTAACATATGAGAATGTGAGAGTTACATGTTTTTGGATCAAGATTCTCAAAGAAAGCATACACTCTTAAATTACGAAATTTAGGCAATTTTTTTACATTAAAACGCTTGAAAAATACTATCTATTAAAAAAGTTGCATGTTGTAGTTGATAATTAAGTATATTTTCATCATGTTCTTACTCTCTATTTTGTAAACATAGCCTTGAACCAAAAAAAAAAAACTTTAGAAGGGAAATTCTTTCTAACTGCCTCAATAACATGCCACAATTTTAATATGTGACACTTTTCAAAAATTTTGATGTAAAAAAAGGGGCCGAAATTTCATAATTTAATACTTTCTTTAAAATTGTAGAGAATCATAACCTCCATATTTTTTCAATATGCTTAATAGAGTGAAGAGTCATTAACTCTTCTCTTATTGATATTTTGTGTTATCACGTGAATCTCTTCTTAGCATGTAAGAAGAAGATTTTTTTTTTTTTTTTTATAGCACATAGGAAACACATACTTTTTTAATAAAATAACTTACAAGAAACTTCCGCCGACTCAATTGAGAAAAACTATCATTTTTTCCTTTGGTCAGAAAATTGAATGAAGTACTTGCAACATAAATTTACCTCTACATTACCCTGTACTTGAGTTTGGGGCAAACCTTATCTCCAAAAGACAGACCTATACATGGGACCCAAATTTTCCGCTGACAAGAGTTGGATATGTGCTGTGTTGTAGATGAACAAAACACAAAGTCGAGAAAAAAACAAAAAAACACAACCGCCAACATTGTACCAAACTACCACCATGAACTTTATTGTGCCTAGTTTCCATCACTTGAGACACTTCAGGTTCAGAGGGCCACTGTATGACAAGTTGCTGAGGCCCCCCTTTTACATGGATAACCTCCAAGCATCCTCCTTTTGAGCAAAAGTGGAAGCCCCAACAAGAGCCATTTGCTTTACCCTTGTGGGCCTTTGTGCTTTTTTATCCTTATTATTTCATAGACTAGCTAGGCACAACTTTAACAAAGGAGACAAGCAGAAGTATGTTTAGATGGGTCCTGAATCCTAAATACTTTTGATAATCCCACGCCCTTCAGGATTCAAACAATTATATATTGTTTTATTTATAGGCATCCGCATCATCAGAGGTACGATGTACCTCCAAGTAAAATTCTGGAGCGGTTCTAAAATGGATTGCATTTATTCTGGGACTGATTGGCCTAGGTACTTTAACCAATCACATATGCATCAAAGATGTGAAGGAACATGGACCAAAAATGAACTACTCCAATCCGCAATTCGTTCCTATAAACTTGACTCACATTCAGTTTATTTTATAAAGGAGATCGACCATAAACATAAAGCTAGACTTAATTATTAAACGAGCTATACTCATATAAATTGGCTCAACTCATATAAACTCATGTAACTTCATTTTTATTATTTCTATAATATTATTTTCACTTCATAATTAGAATATCATAAGTAAAGAGGAATTCTTTTATAATATAATAGAGATAGCTTGATTTATTATTATGGTAAGTCTTGATATTCATATATGTGTTAATTTGTACACGAATGTGTGTGCGTGCCCATAATAAATTTATATACATACTATAAAACATTCGTATAAACTCGAGATTCGATTATTTAAGAATTAATTTAATTTATTTAATTGACTCAAATGATAAAATCTTAACAATAATTAATTAACTAATAATTAGTATAAATTTACGAAAACAAAAAAAAAAAAAACAATCATGATTCATGATATTTACTCTATTGAAGAAATTAAGAAATTAATTGAACAACTCGTAAACGAGCTCAAATTCGTTCGAAAGATAAATAAGCTAAACTTGAACAAAATTAGCTAGCTCGGTAATAAATTCAAGCTCAACTCGTACTCAATAAAATTAAATAAATAAAATTTGAACATTTAATATTCAGCTCGGTGGGGCACTCTAACATTCACTCCAACCAATTCATTACCCCTATTAATGATTTTCATTGCAAAAGCAAACCCCAGTTTTTACTCCGGCAAATACAACAGGGCGCACTTGGAACTCATGAGGTCGGTTTCCAGTATATCACTGACAAGTGACCAAAAAAGACACTCGGTTTGCATGCACCTTGACAGCTTGGGCAGTAAAGCTTTATTATTACATATGACTCAACTTCATCACAAGAACAGAGCCAAAGACTATATGGAACAGGGAAAATTCATCAACTTCAACTCCTGTAAAAGTAGTCTAACAACAAAAGGGTCACCAACCCAAGTTCCTGTATTGTATTACTCAAAGACCCTCAATAGGCTGTTTATGCATGAATAGAGCCAGACTAAGGGCACATTGCTTTATATTTAAGACCCGTGGCGCTTGGTCAGCCTCGGGATTGTAACTTGTGACAGTCCCCAAATGTTACAACATTACTCATCAATAGAATAAAAAAGTTACAAACATCCCGGTATATAATTCAAACTATTCAGTCATCAGTCATGCCGACAGTCGGGGCAAGAACAAGGCTTTCCACCATCAAGTCTAGACAGGTTTCCCCATTCTTCTTGTTTAATTGGTAATAACTTCTGTTACTGTTTAAATGGATATCACTTTTTTTTTCTTGTTCAATCAGTGGTACTAGCTGTTTTCTGTTCAACTGGCAGGGTCTTACGTTCCTGTTCAACTGGTGGTGCTGGCTGTTCTAGTTCGACTGGGACACATGGTCTCCAAATAGTTTCATTGCCCACATCCATGAGTGCAATGCCCTTCACAGTTAAATCAGCCCTGATTTGATCACTCTTTGAGAAATCCTTGTTTTTCCTTGCTAACGTTCTTTCTTCAATCAGATGCAATATATCATTTTCCACCAACTCTGCTCTCTTCAAAGCCTTGTCTTTTAATTGCTGCAAAACCTATGCAATGAAAAGTAACTTCTAAATATATATTTCATCCAAAAGTCTGTACATCTTTAAATTTGTTTAACATAACCCAGAAATTAAATCACCTCCATGTAAGTGGAAGAGGATAGCAACCCCAGAATATTCAGAACTTCTTTAACTTCTTTCTCTACTTCAATAAGAGACTGGATCACCGATAATTGTTGTTGCTTCTGTTGCTTTTTCTGGAATTTATTATAATTTTTTTTTAAAAAAATCATCTGTGGATTTCACACAAGCAAACAAACAGAAAGAAAGGCAGAGAGAGAGAGAGAGAGTGCATCATAGACCTGTTAGAACTGTTTCTAAACATGTACCTTGAGCGTGTTCAAAGAACTGTTGATGAACTTTAAGGCTTCTTGGAAAGCAACAGTCAATATCTGTGCAGTGTTCAGGTCATCTGACATTTTACTCTGGAACTCGCTACGTAGCTTGCTGATGCACTCTTGGGCAGCAGCAGTAACCCGAGCTGTTTTGCCTTTCTGTTGTGGCCCCTCCTTGAGGCTTCCATCTTGAGATGGGGCTAAAGCATCTTCACAGTCTTGCAAAGTCTAACAATCAAAAGAGAGCAGATAATGATTTTCTGAAGATATAAATAGAATAGGACAGATTCACGTGTATGTGTGTTGTGTCTCACGGTTTCTCCGCATTTTGTGTCGGTGAACTCAAAGCAGATGAGATATTCATGCAGCATATCAACTTAGGCAAAAGAGGCATCAGATTCAATTCACATAACACTACCACAAAATTCTAACCAACACAATCACATTGCGGATAGATTAGTATTTAGTTCTATGCCTCTCATTAACCAGAAACTATTTTAGTTCTACATTCTTTTCGTTAGTCTTTTCATGCATAGTCTCATAACTTCACACAATGAACAAACTATATTGGCCGAAAAATCAGGGTTTGAATGCTTAGTCATCATTCCTGTGGAATTTGACCAGACAGCCAAATTTACCCCCCATAGAAATTCATCACGTAGTTGGCTATCTCTAGCTGAAGGAAAACTACCACACTGTTATCCACCGCAGCTATAAATCCAAGCTGCAAATAACATTCATGCTCATTCACATGCATGTGCACACGGGAACAGCCCTGAATGGATGAACAAATCAATTGAAGACAATCCAACTCTGATAGGTGTACGCCTGTTGACTTGCTAGGGATAGAGGTGGCAGATTTACCAATAAAACTACTGGAATTTAAAATAAGCTTCAAACCTGATATATGTAATAAACAGCATCTGATGAACTTTCCAGCTGTAAGACTGTGTAATTGAGAGGAGACCGATAGTGTGCACTTATCAAGAAATGTCTCAAAGCCAGAGGATGATACCGTTGAGTAATCTACGAGAATATAATAGATTATTTTAAACACAAACAAGATTGCAAACATAAAATGTTCTTAGAAGCGTTAAACAAATGTTGAGACCCACATTACCTCACGGATTGTAAAAAAATTACCCAATGACTTGGACATTTTCTCATTGTTATTAGTGACATGCCCATTATGCATCCAGTAACTCACACGGCTCTCTTGACAAGCGGCACAGCTCTGGGCAATCTCATTTTCATGATGTGGAAAGATCAAATCAATTCCACCACCATGAATATCAAATTTGAAGGATAGGTAGTGAGCACTCATCGCACTGCATTCTATGTGCCACCCGGGTCTTCCAGGACCCCACGGGCTCTCCCAACTTGGCTCACCAGGCTTTGCAGCCTGTAATTATTAGAGAATATCAGATATTGAATGAAGTCGACAAAACAATAGATATAATGTAATTTGCAAAGGTTTCTACACCTTCCACAATGCAAAGTCAGCAGGATTACGCTTTCTTGAGTCAACAGCAACTCGCTCACCAGCCCTGTTGTTTTCTAGTTTCTGCCCAGATAACTGTCCATAGTTTGGGGATTTCTCAACAGAAAAGAAGACATCTCCATCCACCGTGTATGCACAGTCATTATTGATAATCTACAAAACATGCCAGCCGTTTATTAAAAGAATTAAAATTAAAAAGTTCCGCATTACAAAGAGCCATATACCAGAGCAAAAGGCAGTTTCCAACTTTTTGCACACAAAGCAAAAAGTTCCTCAGTTTTCAATTGTATTTTTTTTTTTTTATTAATAAAAGACAATATATTAAAAGCGCAATCCTAGCACAAGAAGTATACATAGGACCACCTAAGAAGGAAAATAAAAATGTACAAGAAATTCATTAAAACTTATCACTAAGGGAGTTAGATAAGCAGCTGTCCAAGAAAAAAGAGTGAAAAAAGAAAGACTTGAACTCCTCAAAAAATCAAAGTGTCATCTACGAATAGCAAGTGAAAAATATTAACCGCCTCAGAGAGCCTGGAACTGACTGAGAAGCCTGAAATAAGACCCCTATTGACAGTAACAGTAAGCATTTTACTAAGCGCCTCCATAAAAATGACAAACAGGAGAGGAGACAGAGGGTCGCCCTGCCTCAAACCTCGAGAGCTACTAAAGAAGCCAGCCAGAGTGCCATTTACCAAGATAGAGAAGCGTGCCGAAGAGATGTAATGAGAAATCCAAGAGCACCATTTATCCCCAAAACCACGCCTTCTCAACATGTACAAAAGAAACCCCCAGTTCACATGGTCATAGGCCTTCTCAATGTCCAGCTTGCAAATCACCCCTGGAATGCCGGAATTGATGCGACTATCTACACATTCATTAGCAAGAATGACTGAGTCAAGAATTTGCCTACATTTCACAAAGGCATTTTGAGGCTTCGAAATAATCTTGTCCACAACCCTTCTAAGTCTATTAGCAAGGACTTTGGCAATGATCTTGTAGACTCCACTCACAAGACTGATTGGTCAGAAATCCTTAAGATCGATCGCCCCAGGCTTTTTCGGAATTAAGGCAATGAACATGGCATTAAGACTTCTGACAAACTTGCTGTACACATGGAACTCATGGAGAACCCCCATAATATCAGATTTAATCACATCCCAACAGTCTTAGAAGAAAGCCATGGAAAAGCCATCAGCGCCTGGAGCCTTATCTCTGTTCATGCCCTTCACCACCTTTTTAAACCTCCCTTTCCTCAAAGGGAGTCTCTAAGGAAGAAGCCTCAGCCGCCTCAAAGGAGTCGAAATCCAACTCATCCAACCTAGGCCGCCAACTCTGAGATTCTGTAAATAATGACTCGTAGAAATGAACCACAGAATCCCTGATGGCTGGTTGGTCTGAAGAAACTGAGCCATTAATAGAAAGAGATTCTATGGAGTTGTATCTCTTATTAGAATTGGCCACCCGATGAAAAAATTTGGTGCATTTGTCTCCCTCCTTGAGCCAAAGGATCCTGAATTTTGTCTCCAACTAATCTCCTCCTGAGGAGTAACTTATTCCAGCTCCATAGTAACCATAGGCTTCTGCAGCTTTTCTTCAGGATCTAACCCACTCTCTTCCTCCAAGTGATCAAGAGTATTAAGTTCTTCCAAAAGAGCTTTCTTACGAAACTCCACATTTCCAAAAACCTGCTCATTCCACTTCTTGAGGTCGGCTTTCAAAGCTTTGAGCTTCTGGGCAAGAACGAAACTAGGAGTACCAAGGAAGGAATAAGACGCCCACCAAAGTTTCACCTTATCCACAAACCCGTCAGCCTTTAGCCACATAATTTTGAACTTGAAAGGTCTAACGCCCCCTTTAAAACCTCCACAATCAAGCAGAATGGGGAAGTGATCAGAACACAATCTATGCAACCTCTTTTGGAAAAGGCCAGGATACTTGGCTTCCCAATCCGGGGACAGAAGGAACCTATCAATACGGGACCAAGAGACAGAATTAGACCACGTGAGCGTCCCCCTGCTAGGTGAAGGTCCATGAGCTCTTGCTCAGAAACAAAATCCGAGAATTCCATCATAGCTGGGCAAAAATGAGCTACCCCTGATCTTTCATTCGGAAAACGAGTGACATTAAAGTCACCCCCAATGCACCAAGGCAACTCCCACCAACTCAAAAGACCCGCTAGCTCTATCCAAAGAAGTCTTCTAGAAGATGGTATGAGGACCATAAACACCCGCGAAAGCCCAAGAGAAGCCATCAAACACATTCTTGAAAGAGCAAGCAACAACCTCCCCCACATACGCCTCTACCTTTTCCACCACCCTCCTATCCCACATGAGCAGAATACCTCCAACAGCCCCTCTAGAAGCAAGATAGCACCAATCAGCTAAGGGACAACCCCACAAGCTTCTCACAATGCTACTAGAAACAAAATCCAGCTTCGTTTCCTGCAAGCAAATAATGTCGGCCTTCCATTGTCTAAAGAGATTTCTGACTTTTAACCGCTTGCCGACCTCATTAAGCCCTCAAACATTCCACGAAATTAAGGAAGGCTTCATAAACGACCTCTATGATCCCTCACCTTATTCCTACCACGAGAAGTGCCGCCACTATGCGCATCATAGTTAATAGAGCTAAACAAATTGTTAAGATCCCTCATACCTTTCTTTCTTGCACGCGGGCTGGACCCTGAGACCGTCCCAGAATTGCTTACAATAATTTCTTCAAACAGTGCCGAGAGTTTCCCTTCAAAACCATCACAAGAAAGACCCACAAGGTGACTGAAAACCAAAACAAGCTGCAAAACTCAATCAAAAGACTGAGCCCCAACCTTCACCCTAGTCTTATTAGCTGGGCAGCAGAGCAAAGGAGGAGGATCCTCAGAACTTAACTCCATATCCAGACAGGAACTGTAAAGGGAACCCAAGGATGAGGAGGGCAAGACTCCACCCGAGCTGTCAAGGCCAGCAGACTACTTGAGGAGAGGGTCCACAATATCAACAATATCGGCAGCAACAGAGCACCCTGAAACCCCCAAATCTGGAGCCAAGGCC
>FXXK01001374.1:0-20903 GCA_900184695.1 Betula pendula
CATCCCAACAATCTTGGAAGAAAGCCATGGAAAAGCCATTAGCGCCTGGAGCCTTATCTCTGTTCATGCCCTTCACCACCTTTTTAAACCTCCCTTTCCTCAAAGGGAGTCTCTAAGGAAGAAGCCTCGGCCGCCTCTAAGGAGTCGAAATCCAACTCATCCAACCTAGGCCACCAACTGTGAGATTCTGTAAATAATGACTCGTAGAAATGAACCACAGAATCCCTGATGGCTGGTTGGTCTGAAGAAACTGAGCCATTAATAGAAAGAGATTCTATGGAGTTGTATCTCTTATTAGAATTGGCTACCCGATGAAAAAATTTGGTGCATTTGTCTCCCTCCTTGAGCCAAAGGATCCTTGACTTTTGTCTCCAACTAATCTCCTCTTGAAGAGTAACTTATTCCAGCTCCATAGTAACCATAGGCTTCCGCAGCTTTTCTTCAAGATCTAACCCACACTCTTCCTCCAAGTGATCAAGAGTATTAAGTTCTTCCAAAAGAGCTTTCTTACGAAACTCCACATTTCCAAAAACCTGCTCATTCCACTTCTTGAAGTCGGCTTTTAAAGCTTTGAGCTTCTGGGCAAGAACGAAACTAGGAGTACCAAGGAAGGAATAAGACGCCCACCAAAGTTTCACCTTATCCACAAACCCGTCAGCCTTCAGCCACATATTTTTGAACTTGAAAGGTCTAACGCCCCCTTTAAAACCTCCACAATCAAGCAGAATGGGGAAGTGATCAGAACACAATCTATGCAACCTCTTTTGGAAAAGGCCAGGATACTTGGCTTCCCAATCCGGGGACAGAAGGAACCTATCAATACGGGACCAAGAGACAGAATTAGACCACGTGAGCGTCCCCCCTGCTAGGTGAAGGTCCATGAGCTCTTGCTCAGAAACAAAATCCGAGAATTCCATCATAGCTGGGCAAAAACGAGCTACCCCTGATCTTTCATTCGGAAAGCGAGTGACATTAAAGTCACCCCCAATGCACCAAGGCAACTCCCACCAACTCAAAAGACCTGCTAGCTCTACCCAAAGAAGTCTTCTAGAACTGATGGTATGAAGACCATAGACACCCGCAAAAGCCCAAGAGAAGCAATCAAACACATTCTTGAAAGAGCAAGCAACAACAAACTCCCCAACATACGCCTCTACCTTTTCCACCACCCTCCTATCCCACATGAGCAGAATACCTCCAACAGCCCCTCTAGAAGCAAGATAGCACCAATCAGCTAAGGGACAACCCCACAAGCTTCTCACAATGCTACTAGAAACAAAATCCAGCTTCGTTTCCTGCAAGCAAATAATGTCGGCCTTCCATTGTCTAAAGAGATTTCTGACTTTTAACCGCTTGCCGACCTCATTAAGCCCTCAAACATTCCACGAAATTAAGGAAGGCTTCATAAACGACCTCTATGATCCCTCACCTTATTCCTACCACGAGAAGTGCCGCCACTATGTGCATCATAGTTAATAGAGCTAAACAAATTGTTAAGATCCCTCATACCTTTCTTGCTTGCACGCGGGCTGGACCCTGAGACTTTCCCAGAATTGCTTACAATAATTTCTTCAAACAGCGCCGAGAGTTTCCCTTCAAAACCATCACAAGAAAGACCCACAAGGTGACTGAAAACCAAAACAAGCTGAAAACTCAATCAAAAGACTGAGCCCCAACCTTCACCCTAGTCTTATTAGCTGGGCAGCAGAGCAAAGGAGGATCCTCAGAACTTAACTCCATATCCAGACAGGAACTGTAAAGGGAACCCAGGGATGAGGAGGGCAAGACTCCACCCGAGCTGTCAAGGCCAGCAGACTACTTGAGGAGAGGGTCCACAGTATCAACAATATCGGCAGCAACAGAGCACCCCTAAAACTGCACCCCCACGCAACTCGGCCGAAGACCTTTCCAAACACAGCTCTGGCATCTCCGACCCAGAAAGCATCTCTAGGGGCTTGCCCAAAAAGTCTGAAAAGTCTGAACTCCCCTTCGGGCTACGACCCATGACCAAACCTGGCCCCTCTGAAACACGGCAAGCGCTGACACAACAGAAGAGGTCGACAGCGAGGCATCTAAAGATGCAACAGCAAAGGTCGACAACACAAACTCATCTAGAAAACCCAGATCCTTCACTAAAGCCGGCTCGACGATCACCAGCGGAGACTCAGGAGCACAGATGGGGGCCAACGAGGGAGACAAGGCAACAATCGTAGCCGGCTCGACAATCACCGGCAGAGGCTCAGGAGCGCAGATGGGGGCCTACGGGGGAGGCGAGGCATCAATCGTAGCAATAGACGAGGTCGACGTCATGAACTCATCCAGGAAAACCAGACCCAACACCTGAAAAGGGTTCTCAGACGAGTCCTTCACTAGGGGAGAACCGGTTTTCTTGTAAACGGGTTGGATCTTAACCCATCTCTTCGAGATGGGTTTGGACGACGTGGGCCTCGGATCCTCAACAAAAACCGCTTTACCTTTCTCCAGGCGAGTGGGCTTAACAACAGGCCCAAGACCCGCAAGCTTTGACCTACCTTTAGCCTTCACTTTACCATTACCACGTTTGCCGGTAACGTGTTTAAAGGAAATTTTGGGCCTAGAGCCCAAAAGCCCAAGCTTAGACTTCTTAATTGAAGGGCCTCTAACACTAGACCTGTGGATCGCTTCAGAAACGAGCTTGGGTGCTAGACCCAGAAGCCCACAGGGAGAACCCGAATCCAACCATTTTAATCAGCTCTCCACGTCTCTTTTAATACGCTCTAACGTGTCTTTGAAGCATATCTTCTAACTAACCTCACGAAGACAAGCAAACGAAGACCCCAGAAGTCCTTTCGCATAATTCACGGCGACAAATTTCGGCGCGGCAGGCTTTGGCACGTCAGGTTGCAGCACGTCAGCCGATATCGATTTCTTCGGTAACAAATCCGACTTCAACTCCGGCAACTTCCTCTGCTTCGTGGTGTGTCTAGTCAGCAGCGTCAAAGGTTTGACCACATTAGAAGACGACACCAACGTCTCTGCAAACGACCACCGATGAGGAGGTTCCAGCAGCTTTACCATGTGCGGCATCTCAAACGACCTAGAAGCGTGATCCTTCTTCGTCGGAGGCTTTGTCGGCAGTTTATCGGCACTTCTATGATCCTTCATGTGCTTCACTACCGAACACAGCTCCGATCGGAATGCAGACCATCCTTCACCTTTCCTACCTTCCGGCACTAAGATGAAACCCTTACACCTTCCACCTCCATAATCCTCCACAATCAGAAAACCGACCATGTTTATTGGCACAACGTTGGGCAAAAATTCCTGGGAAGCCAGAACATGATCGCAGCCAAAACACATCTGAATTCTTCGCAAAGAGCAACTCCTCCACCGAATCAAGGGGCCAAGAAGAATCCTTACAGTTCAGAAAAATGGAGCGAGTAACACCCCTGCTAGACTCCTGAACACTCAACCCCGTAGCTGCACCCTCAACATCCAAAATGAAGTGCTTGGATTCCACCGAGCACCACCTACGGAACCCCATCAGAAATAACACCAACAATCGAAAAGCAGGGGAAGGACGAAGGGACGCGCCCTCACACGCCTCCTAGAGAGGGGTGTAGAGAGGAGGAGGAAGAAAAAAGGGGGGAAGGGGAGAGGACTAACAACATGAGAAGATAAAATCCATATTCTACATTCATAACAGAATATGGAGAGTTAACAAAAGAAAGAGAAGAGATCCACAAAATTTTTCATTGAGAAGAAGAGAAAGATTCCCTTTCAATTGTATTTTTTTTTATTGTAATCACAATTTCATTAAAAAACACAAAGATACAACCCAATTACACAAGAAATAGACAAAAAAGAAGCCTAGCAAATAGCGGAGAAGAGATCTAAAGAAGCATGAAAATTCAAAAAACTAAGTTATCATAGCAGGAAAAAAAAATACCTGAGTTATCATATCCTTTATCTGTTCCATGTGATCAGAGACACGTGGCTGATGAGTAGGAAGGAGGCACTGGAGATCAGACATGTCAACAAGATATTCTTGGCAAAAACGGCTACTTAAACTTAATGGATCCTCCCCAAGTTCATTCGCCCTACGAATTATCTGCAGAAATCCAGATATTAGCAGCATCTAGATAAGCATTAAGGAACCCAAGGAATAAAGAATTAACTGAGGCATCATTAATATTTATTTTAATAACCTTTGAAAAAGAATTATAGAAGATGGAAAAACTCATTTATGATTGCTCGGGATAAAATTTCTGTATGGTAGAAGAACTGCAGCAATTTGTGAAAAAGATTTCTGGTAAATTTCAATCCTAAATAAATTGTATTGGATCGAGAGTTTCAACAATGAACGGCCTAACTCGTCTCAGACCCAACGCTTTATTGGTCATTCCAACATAATCTCCAACAATGAGCCTTTACGCAACTTGAATCGAAGATATCAATATTAGGCCTTGGTATCCAAACCAAAAGCTTTACTCGTCGAGGGTTCAGTTGAATTGTATCCAGACTTAGATTTGCAATGTAAAAGAATCATTAAAGTGAAGTAAAGGTTTACAGAAGACTGAAATGACAAAACCCTTGAACTACAAATCAATCATAATAAACAATCTCCTACAAGACTAAAACACAAGAATCATAAAGTGAATTGTCAGGCAATTGATGAGTCTAAAGCCAGTTTGTTGGCTTACCTTTGGACAGGAGTGAATCTTGGAAGAATCATTAAGAAAGACTCTCAACTTTATGGAATTAAAATTTCTTATTTGCTGGAGGATAGCACAGAACAGTTGCGGAGTTTTTTATATATAACCAAGGATACACCATGTCTATAAAAAAAAAAAAAAGCAACAATACACCAAAAAAATTGCCCCCTACCAGGTTGTTTTATCCTTTTTTTTTATATAAGTAATCCGGATATTATTAAAAGGATAAAACGCCCTCAGGTACAGAAGAAGTATACAAGAGAACCTCCTAGCTAATAGGAACAAAAAGAACAGAAAATCATAATAACTAATCACCAAAGGAGAAACAAAAGCAACTGTCTAAAGATACAAGGTGTTGAAAAAAAAAAAAATTCCTCCAAAATCCTTTCATAGTCCTCAAAACTTCTAGCATTCATTTTCTTTCATAGACACCACAAAAGGCATGAAGGCACCATCTTCCACACAGCAAAACTCTAAGTCCTGCCGGCAATCCACCATCAAGCATACAAGTCAACTACTTGTCTAGGCATAACCCAAGACAGCCCAAATCGACTACAGAAAACATTACAAATGGCACAAGCAACCTTACAATAAAGAAGAAAATGGTCAACGGATTCTTCATTTTTGTTGCACATACAACACTTATCAACCAAAATGACGTACCACTCCCAAAGATTGTCCATGGTAAAAATCTTTCCTAGGGCCGCCGACCAAACAAAAAAAGCCACCTACAATGGAGCCTTAGTCCGCCAAACACTCTTCTAAAGGAAATGAAAACCATCATTACAACCCCTGACGCTATAAATAATTTAACATCAAACAACCCTCTTTTGGATGCAACCCACCACAATTTGTCTTTCCCTTCCCGCCTCATTCTCACTAAATACAACACCCTGTAAAACGAGACAAAGGCATTCACTTCACAATCATGAGCCGCTCTAACAAAGCTTACATTCCACTAAATGGCACCTTCCACTTGAGCCGCATCGGAAGCATCCTTTGCACAATCAATACTAAATAAAACTGAAAAATCTTCCTTAAGGACCATATCCCCACACCAAATATCATGCCAAAATCTAACCTTGGTGCCTTCTCCCACCTCAATCTGGTATGACTGCAAAACTTCCTCAACCCCTCTGAATATTCTTCCATAAACCCACCCCATACGCTTCAACAGGCTCACTAGAACACCGTCCTCCCCATAAACTACCATATTTAGAGTTCACAACCACTCTCTACTAAGCCTCTCTCTCAAGCCAATAGCGCCATAGCCATTTACTAAAAAAGCATGATTAAACGTCAGCAAGTTCCTATCCCGCAACACTCCCTCAGCGATTGGTGTACAACCTTGGAGCCAACTCACGAGATAATATTTGAACTCTTCGCTTAGCCAACCCCATAAGAAAACACATTGAAGCTTCTCAATACGGCTTGCAATACTCATAGGGAGAGAAAATAGGGACATAAAGTACGTAGGTAAGTTGGATAGGGTGCTCTTGATAAGGGTAATCCTACCTCTCTTAGACAAATACAATATTTTTCCAACTAGCCAGCCAACATTTTATCTTCTCAATAACACCGTCCCATATATACTTGGCCTTATAGGAGGCCCCCAACAAAATGCCAAGATACTTTATGGGGAGAGACGCAACCCCACAGCCTAGGATCCCAACCAACCCAACCACATTATCAACATTTCCCACAGGAACCAATTCCGACTTAGCTAGGTTCGTCTTCAACCCCGACACAGCTTTAAAACATAAGAATAAACTCCGTAAATTGCAGAGATGATTTGGGTCAACCCCACAGAAAAGCAATGTATCATCAACAAACAATAGATGTGAGATATCAGTCCATGTCCCCACAGAGGACCCAGACAACAAACCTCCACTCACTGCAGCTAAAATCATCCTACCCAACGCCTCCATCACTATGACAAACAGCAAAGGAAATAAAGGATCCCCTTGCCTCAAACCACGAGAGCTGCTAAAGAAGCCAGTGGGAGAGCCATTCACCAAAACTGAGAAACGCACCAAAAAAATATAGTGAGCTATCCAGATTGCAGTATCCTATAAACCTAATCCTCTACCAGAGGTTTATACCCCACTCCCATCAATAGATTCATCGACTTCTACAGGACAACTGAACTAGGAAAATTCCTACTTTTATTTAAATATAGCCCTTTAAAATCCTTCATTTGTTTCATCTCACTCATTCTGTGGGAAGTTGTTTAATTTCTATTTATTACAAGTCCTCTCAGTTTTCCTCAAACAAGTGTATTTCACTTTTTTGCAGATACACATATATGGTTCTTATCCTTTATTTTTATTTTTTCTGCTTTTTAAGGTCTCATTAAAACTTTTGGTTTCGAATTCAGTCAAAAAATTGAATCCTAAAAACTCTTTTCCAATCCAATATGGAATCCTAATATCCATGGAGATTTGACAGATGAAAAATCAGGAAAATGTTTTGTTTTCAAGTAACTTTCTTGTCTTTCGCACAAACTGAAAATTCCAATTCCACAACAGTATGATATCAAATGAAAGTTGTATACAGCTCCCAGCAAACAGGGTGGCTGGTGACAGATGGAGGTCGACCAACAACAGCTGAAGTGTTAGCTGACTACCTGATAAGGTTTCAATAATGGGAAAGGGTGCCAGCGACACGTGCAGGTCAACCAAGAACTGGCAAAGTTCACTAGCAACATGCCAGATGTTGCTGGTGGGAGGCCATCAACAACTGGAAAGAGGTAAAGGATGACCATTGAGACCATATGGTAGTTGGACTAAGGTGATCAGCCGCCGTAGAAAGCCTGAGCTCAATTCGGAAATAACTTCCTATTTTATGAGGAGGAAGTTTTCTTCCGCCTAAAGAGGGATTATTTTCTATTAATCTGGAAAAAAATCTTGACTAATTCACCGCATTACATCAAATAGTGGAAATGTGTGTTTGTGTCTATGTTTATGTGTGTGTATAATGAAACAAAGTGTATCAATAAGAGTCTTTTTCTTTTTTTAACACATAAGAACCGAATGTTTTTTTAAGTTTAGATAATGTTAATTTGCCTCCGTAATCAGATCTGGCAGGCAAGGCAGTGAGTTTTTTTTTTTTCCAAAAAGTTTAGGCGTAGGATAAAAAGTTAACTCTTCTGCTGAACCAGCTTTTTTCAATAAGAATAAAACATTTCCAGCTTAGAGGAGAAAGGAGCCTCTACTTCTTAGACATCTGCAACGAAAGCAGGATAATTGAAAATTCTCTCAAGATTTTAGTCTTCTGCTTCAAGATTGCATTTCAGCATATATTGGCCGAGGCAGAGGTTCTTATATGAAGTGGTTCTGCATGCCACTTAAGTCTTACAGTTGCAATGGAAAGATATATCCTGCACACTTACTTTCCTCTCAAATAATATACATTTAAAGGTTCTCGAGGTAGATCTCTAGAAATAACAGTGAGATAGCAGAACAGTTGAATGCATCCCAGTTAAATCAACTGTTATTTTCACGTTTTAGGGGGTAGCAGAACAGTTGAATGCATTCCATTATACTTGAGGGATTAGTTGAAAATTTTGTTTCATACTAAATCTTCTATTGCTTCAAACATGCTTTAGTACAACATCTTAAATCAAAGATTCCTCAAATCTATAACAAAACCTACAAACTATGAGGAAATGAAACACTGTCTTGAACACATATATAAATGCTAATAAACAGGAATGCATATATGCATACCCAGTTTTCCTCCAACACCAATAAGATATTTATAAATAAATGATGCATCCAGAGAAAATCTCAATATTTATGATTCTCACCTTGTCATCAACATCAGTGAAATTCCGCACATAGGTAACTTGATAGCCCAAGTGTTGTAGGTATCTGCAGAGTTCAAATTCATGGTAAAGTGTGACTACTTTCCACATATTAATTATCATTCCTTCATACCTAATTCAATTAGAAAATTTCCGGGCACCCTAATTAAGCAGACCACTAAATGACAATTGCATGAGTGATATGCCAAAAGCCCAAGCTGAAAAATGGAATGAGCTGCCCGGTTTAAAAGTTTTAAGGCCAACCCCATTTCAGCTTGGAATTAGTTTATATTGGTCAGGACATTAATCTTAAATTGACAATGATTTTAAGGTCCACTCAAGTTTGCTTAGTTTGTAGCCTGGTGGTTAAAGACACTGTACGGAAGAAGTATTTTTGAGCAAGGAAATCATCTTCTAAGCTTGTGTGGCCAAAATCCTGTAAATTGGGGAAGCTTAAAAGGCTGTGGTGGATGGTAAAGCGGCAAGGATTTTATTCAATATTGTAAAACTCACTTCTCATTTGTCCTTCAGGTTCCACCAAATACTATTTGAGTCTTTATGCAGGAATTAAAATTCAAGACCATATTCGAATTCTGTTTGTGCAAGAGGCCATCTAACAAAATCAAAAAATTTCACTGAGCTTTCGTTTCAGTTTACTAAATGGCATCATTCGCCGCACAAAAAACACACATCGCTTTCTCTTTTCTTTTCTTTTTTTTTGATGTTTACAAGAAATGGCATTATACATTGTTAATTCCCATGCCTTTTTTCTGTACAGAAAGAAATGCTTTCGGAATAACATTACTATGTTACTATTACATAATAAATAGCCGAAAATTGTTGGATCAGTAGCTAAATTAGCAAAAATACCTTACTTCATTGGCCATTATCTTTTAATTCTCATCCTATTAGATATCAGACAAACGTAAAATGAGTTAAAATCAAAATTGAGACGCACAAAGTGCGACTGAATTTCACGAGACATGCCTGCAGAGGACGTCGAAGTTGACGGCCGCGCGAGCGTGGCCGAGGTGGCTGAGGGCGTAGGCGGTGACGCCGCAGACGTACATGGCAACACTTCCCGGCACGTGCGGCTTGAAGATCTCCTTCTGCTGAGTCATCGAGTTGTACACCCTGAACTCCTCCTCCTTCGCCATCCCACCTACACAACTCACCTCTCCTTCCCTCTCTCTGTCTCTCACAGTGCGCGTAAGAATGCAAGAAAACCCTAAACCTGAAGAAGCCTGTTGATACGCCGTAGATGAAACGCGAAAAGGAGGGATTGTGTGCTTGCCATTATATTTTACTCGCTGTGAGATTCCGTATCTAACGTGTTGTCCGCCATTACGATTAATGAAAAGGAAAATTACCGAATTGATTTCTGTTCAGATTTATTACTAGGGTCGTTTTCCATTTTATTCGATTTTTTTTTTTTGATTTTATGGATATAAAAAAAATTGAATTATGTTTGAATGAATTAAAAAATTATTAAGTAAATGAATATATTTAAAATAATAATAAAAAAATATATTTTAATCCTCAAAATTTTATTATATATATAAATATATAGTGGACCGATCTACCCCTAAATATTTTTAATTTTTAATTTTTTTAAATAAAAAAAAATTATATTATTTTTTTAATTTAGTTAAATAATTTAAGTTGTAAAAAATAGTTTGACTTTTGAGATAATTGAATTAGATCAAAAATAATTTAACACCCAAACAAACCCTTTTTGAGGTAAGCGCTTAATTCTTTGTAAATTTATAATTTTTATTTAAAACATGCTTGTTACTAATATTGGTGATGAAAATTTTGTATGATTTAAAAAATAATAATAATACAGCCTTTAGACAAATCAACATGAATGTTCGTTACTATATATATATATATATCTTTTGATATACCTAAATGAAAAAACAAATTAAAAAATATTTGTCAAGAGCTCAACCCTCTCATGGTGACATAAATAATACATCATTTGATACTTTAGAGAAATATATATATATATTAATATATACTTCTAAGAGGTGTTTTAAAGAAAATTGTTGTTAAAACATGTGTATTTGATACATAACGAAAGCTATACTCTCTTTAAATAAAAAGAAAAAAATTGATTAATCCTTGAAAAAAAAAATTTTAAAAAAAGTTAATTATTAAGCCAAAGGCACTTGATAGTCCTGACCCTTAAGGTTTAAGAGCTTTAAGTCGATGCAAAAGCCTATCTCTAACAGTTGGTAATAAATAGATGCAAATTTGTATTACTTATGTTTCAAATGTAGCCTTAGATTTAATCTATTCGGAGCAAATCTGCTCATTAACTTAAGTTGTTATTGGGTTAGATAGTTTTAGTCATAGATAATTCTTTAATTATTAATATGCTTTTGTTCAATTTATAACTGTGTAATTTTATAGTGTCTGTATTATATTTATTTGCGTTTTATACTGTTAATGTAAAAGCTTTATGCTCGAGATTTATTATCAATAAAATTTGACAAATTCACAAAAAAAGAAAAAAAAGACACTTGATACTGTGACATAAGACACTCATATTTATTGTATATAAGAAATTGTTTAGAGTATACAATTTCTTATAAATTTAAGTGACAGTTGATATGAGTGCCATGTGAAAAAATTAAGCAGTAAAATTTGACAGGTAAATTTAATTTTTTAATAATTGATATAATAAGTGTCATCTATACTACCACAATTTGGGGCATAAAATTAGGCCTCCATGAGATTCCACGACACTACAGCCCAGCATATATGGGCCTAACCGTCGTTTATGTATATCACATTTTCTGTGCCCCGTAATGGTTCAAGACTGAAAATGACCCAAAGGGCCAAAAGCAAAGAGGACCAAATGAAAATGAGCCTGCAGTGTATTTTTGGGCCATTTTTGCAAAGTAACTGTAAAAACAGTTTTGGGGGTAAATTCTAGAGAGTCACCCTCTACAAATTTGATACATTAATAAATTAATTTTTTAAATAAAAATTAGTTTATGCAAAAAATTTGGAAGGGTTTTAGGTTTTCCTATTTTAGTTGGAAAAAAACCTTGCATATTAATTTATTTAAAAAATATTTCTTGCAAAATACATAAGATATCTTTTTATTAAAAAAAAAAAAAAAAGGATCTTGTAGACGCAATAATTCAAGATGTTATGGTCAAACGCTACAAACAATAATATGTTGTATATTGCCTTTTAGCTGATTTATTACCAGAAGCTGTGTTAAGGCGATTATTAAATTATTAAGGTGACTATTTTCTTTAAACATTGTATGGTTAATATAGACAGATTTGACTGGGATTCAGTTGAAAATGGATTCGTTTGAATTGAAACATTACTCTTTATGTCATGTTACGAAACACACATCTTAATCTCGAAGTGACATCTTACAAACTCAAATAGTATTTTTGTCAAAAAATTTAATGATATGACATGTCAAATTTATCAGGGACTTTCACATGGACATATAGTCATATACTATACAGTTAATATTTCCATTTAAAACTTTAACGGCTTGTAACGTTAAACTTATCAATTATGGTCATGTGTGGACAGGAATAGAGTCACATGGTCCCTCCTTAGGGGGTTCCCCCAACCCAAAATTATTTTAAAAAATTTCAAAATGTTTTAATTTTTTTAAAAAATATATCCTTAAAATTTTATTTTGACCCTTCAAATGTTTTTTTTTCTATTTTAGCCCATTTTTTTTAATTTATTTAAAATGTACATTTATATTTTTGACCCTCTCAATTTTTTTTTTTTAATGTTACCCCTAAATTTAAAATGCTAGCTACGCCCTCTGTATGTGGGGTCGGAAATCCACCCGTGTTTATTGGGGAGCAGGCGTTCATTTCTTCAGAATATTAGAAGGAAAGTCGTCTTAGCTTTTCATGAAACCATTTGACCATTAAACAAACGCCAATCTATAACACAAAAGACTAAAGACATTGACCAAAACACAGAACGGTGCGTCCATGCCAATGCCCTACGCTCCACTGCTTATCTCCATCCAACCAAAAAAAAAAAAAAGAACGGCAACATCCATTGAATAAAAAATTCAAAGCTCCAAACAGTAAAAAATCTTTGAACAAACAGTGAAATCAAAGCCTATCTCCACTGTCACCAAAAATCCTGTGAAGAATAGACAATAAATAATTTTTTTTTTTTGAAGTAAAGCAAAAAACCAACAAACTTAATTGATAACAGCATGCCATGTCCAATACTTCTTCTCTCTGTTTTATTGAGTTGCTAAAGTGATTCCTGCCTCTGCATTCTCATCTCTTCGTAGAATCTCCGAATAAACCTCTCAGCCCTCTGATCAACTGAATCTTCTTCATCTCCCGAATCAAACGGCTCCAAAAATTGCCCTGCAATGGCATCTTCTATGGCAGGCAGAGGCAGAGCTTCTAATCTATAATCTGCATCCCCTTTTTCAGCTCTCAAGCCACCCAAACATCTACAAAGAAAGAACATCGAATAGATATCTCGAAGCCTTCGGCTCTTGAAATGGTTTCTGTGGTAGTCAATGAGGGGAGTGCTCGAAGCAGAGAACTGGTACTCTTCCAGAAAACCATAGTTGTAATGCTTGAGAAGCTTGAACTTCTTAAGCCTCCTTGCTTTCTTAAGAAAAATGAGCTTCGGAATTATGGGTTTTCTCATTTTGGCAACGAAGATTGAAACTTTGAGAAGATTTGAGAGCTTTTGGAGAATGGGTAATCTTTTTCTGGGCATTTTTTTGGCAGCTCTGCAACGTAACAGAGGTATGGGATTGAGTGATACGCTCTTTTTGGTAGCAGAAAGGTTAGCTGGAGGCTTTGGCAAGGCTTCGAGGATCGAGTCATGGGTAGGGAAGCTTTTAACGAACCAAAAAGGTAATGATCTAGGCGGATCTGATCCTTTGTGGTGGGTGGGGGAGCCAAGCTGTAAAAAGATGGAATGGTCGGTTGCATTTTGGACTCATATTGTAATATATAAAGCAATAAGCAGCTAGCCGTTGCATCCCAGGTGGGTCTCGTACTTATTACGTTTTCAAGTTTGAAGTTTGAACTTGGACGCATTTATTAATACTTACTTTTATTACAAAATAAAAAAATAATAATAATAATACTTTGAGAATATGTTTCATGGCGACAAGGATTCTCACTGTTTGAAGTTTATTTGGTTGCATTCGAGACATTTGAAAGTATATCTTATTTAAAAAAAAAATTAAAAATAAATAAATGAAGTAACAATATATTATTATATATTCACCTCGTGATTTTTTCTTTTAATGTAAATTTGTGGTATATAATTAAATCATAAAGAAACATGTTACTTAGCAATTACAATATTACTGATGAATGAGACATGTTTACTGTCCATTTTGATTGTCCACTTCTTATAAATCTAATGATAAATTTACAAGAGACAAACTAGAAGTGAACAATCAAAGAAAAAAATAATCATTTTTTGAAAGAATATAAGATAATCTTACGTTCATACTTGTTTCAGGAATTGGTTAAATGCTTCCTTAGCTAGATGGTGAGTAGCAAAATTGGCTTCCCTTTTGAAGCCCAAAATCTTTGCTAAGATTTCACAACTTTTTAATTCATTTCGTGGTGCATCAACCTTGTTATATTATTTATACAATTAAATACAATAAGATAACATTAAATTTCTAAAATATTTCATTTTAATTTAAAAAGAAACGGAGAGAATTGTTCTATTTCGTGGAACATTTGAATGGTCTATGGATGAGTATTTGAAGCGTGCGCTACCTACCACGTGATTGGATTAGGTAGAGAGAAGCAGCCGTTTAATTGGAAGAAGAGTGTGCAAGTGAATCGAGGCTAATCGAGCTACGTCCTTTACAGTCAAATAGTCGCAATTGATAAAATATCAAAACAAAACATCTATAAAGCAGGAGAGTAAAACAGGAAAACACGTGCGATTACATCTTGCGCATAATATATATATATATATATATTTACATATATGTATGATTCACGGGATTTGTAATTATACCAAACTCATATTTAGGTATCAAAAATATTATGAAAATCTCTATAAGAAGTTATTTGTCCCCCTCAAGGTTTTGAAGTCTATTAAATCTACCATTAGGCATCTTCTTTCAGCTTGGCAATATGCCTTTGGTAAAGCTGATTGGATCTCCTCTCCGATTGGGTCTTTTACTGTAAATTTTGATGTTGCTATTTGTCCAACTTTTGCAGTGACTACTGCTACTCTTCGTGATCATGTAGGGGTCTTCGTTGCTGTTAATTCTTTGAAGCTTCTCTCCATGGATGCCGGCTTGGGAGAGGCTCACACAGCGCTTTTGGCAATTCACCTAACAGTTTCCTTTGGCTGCTCTTCTTTGGTGGTTGAAGGTGACTCTTTAGTCATTGCGATGGCGATCAACAACCCTCTTTTGATCTCTTACTAGAACATTGCTCATTTGATTTCTGATATTTTATTAGAACTTCATTTCATTCCTGTATGGAATGCTTTTAAAATTTCGAGATATGCCAATTTTAGTGCTTATCAAGTAGTTAGATGGACTGCTGCCAATCATGTCTTTAGTAGCATTCCCTCTTGTACACCTTTTATTTCTGCTCTTCGGTTTAGGAGTGAAAAAGACCCTCCTTTATAGTCCTCTTTCCATGTTCCCCTTATTTGAATAGAAAAAAAAAAAAAAAAAAAAAGAAGAAGAAGTTATTTGTCTAAAATAATTCATCTACTCAAGTCTTTAGACACAAACTATTAGATACACAAGCAGATTCACAACACAATTAATTACTGATTAACATATAGGATAATTATGATTTATCGCTTGTTCATCATACAAAAGGAAATAAGAACTCAACAAAGACCACATGACGGTACAAATTAAAGAGATTCTGCCGGTTTTTGGATCAAATCAAGGCATTTGTAGCCTAAATGTTGAACCTTGTAGCCAATGGAAATATGCATTGCCAAGTTATGGCTTCCAATTTGTGTTTATTGTAAGGAACTAAATATGGATTGCTGGCGAACCCAAAAAGGCCGTAGCTAATAAAACAGACTAATAGTGCTATCATCTTTATATCGATCAATGCAATAACAGTTGCCCAAAAAAAGGAATTTACAACCACATTTTTCAAATTTTAAGCCAATCCCAATACAAGAAGTAAAAGTTTTTGGTGGAGCGTATACCCCCCTTTAATAAGGCCAAGATTTTCAAGATCAATTCACATACTCGGCTACGCTTTTCATCTATAAAACTAAAGGCTATTGATTTGGCTTGCAAAAGCTGTGGTGTTAACAAACAAGTAAAGGATTGAGCTGCGCAAAAGTCATTGTGCATGTTTTGATCATTTATTTCTTGTTCTCCTTTTTTCGAGGGCCTCTTGAACCCAATTGTCAACTGTGGTCTGTAGCGGGAGGGGTGTTTCAGCTAATGCTATTATTATAAAATAACAATTTTAACTTTTCTTTTTTTTTAGAAAAAGACAAAACAAAAGCTAAAATAATTTTTTTTGGCTGCCCCTCACAGGCTCATAGCCACCGCTCACCGTGAGGGGTGATCAGCCGCATCTTTGTGAGCTAAATCATTTTTCATTAAAATGATTTTTGCTAAAAATAAAAAATAAAACAATTGGCATTTGACTTGTACAGGAAATTGGCAGCACCCAGAGACTTCTGACGAATTTCGGTGTCAGATTCCAACAATCTTCGGTGGCAAATTCCGACGATGAGTGGTAACAGAGAATGAACTACAAAAAAGAATGTATGCAACAAGAAAAAGTTCAAATTTAAAAAATTATTTACAAAAATTATTATAAAAATTAAAAACAAAAAAAAAATCATTTTACACAACTTAAATAAAGTTTTTTGATTAACCAAAAATATTTTCGGTTAAATTAAAATTTTTGATCATACCAAAGATTAAAAAATAAAAATATCTTTTCAAAAAAGCTTTTACGCCAAGAAAAACATAGTATGAAGAGTTTTACCAAGAAAAGACCATATGCAATTATACTTTTTGTCTGGATTAGTCCTCCAAGTCACCTAATTTGTTTTTTTTTCTAGGTTTTTCACCATTCTCTCGTCTCAAGTGTTTTTATCTTTGGAATAGATAAAAATAAAAATTAAAAAAGTGTTTTTATCTTTGATTTTCTCTTTTATGTTACACGGAAGGAATATGATTCTTACCAAATGAGATTCCTTTGCTGGTGTCTAAATATACAATATACGTACATGCGACACGGAATACGGCGGAAGGGGTTTTCTTTAACTTTACACATTCTCTCTTTCTGCGTCACTTTCAATCAATTTGTATACCCAACTGCTGAGATGCTTTAACGGTTTGTTGAAGAAAACGTTGTTCGTGTCGTGTGCGATTGAATAGGAATTAATTAATCAAACGGTATTTATTAAAATACCCTTACTCATATCAATGTACGACCGTATCTCTCCAAACCGCAGATAAAACACGTGTTTGAGTACTTTATGTTTGGGATGTGGCCCATCAGTCATCACATTAACTTACCCTAACTTTTTTTTTTTTTGTGGAAAGAAAATATCAGAATTTCATTAAACTATTGAACATCAGCTTGCTCAGTAAATACACGTGATTGGATAACAGTGGGACATGCCACATGCCAAACAGAATTCAGAAAATGCTGTATAGCCAATTTGGCCAGCCTATGGGCTACCTCGTTAGCATCTCTACATACATAGTTTATGGTCCAGAATTACAACTCAATTAATCTAGCCTTTGAATCTTCTAAGAGTTGCCCATACCGACTCTAGAAAAGCTTCTTTTGCCGGAGACTTTGCACTATTTTTAAGGCATCATCTTTCAAAATAAGCTGTTAAAAGCTCAGTTCACAACAAACAATCGCCTTTCATGCCGCTACTGCTTTAGCAATTGGTGGGTCAAAAATAGCCTGAAAAGTTACACACATAGAAGCCACAACCAAACCTAACTTGCCCTAACTACTGACGCTGGCTATGATTCAGAAGGCTAATTTTTTTTTATTTTTTTTATAAATGTATGTATGCATTTATACATGTTTTCTTTTTTTCTTTATGATGGATAAAATAAAGATACAATTTTTTTCTAAACTTATTCTAATTCAATTTATCAAACTACATGCGATAGATGAAATGAAAGTTTTTAATTTTCAACCCAATCAATTAAAAATGTATATAAAAATTACATGTTCTATGAACAGAAATTAGTTTAATAAACTGAAGATTAAAATTTTATTCTAATCCAATTTTGTTAAAAAAAATAAAACAAAAACTGTGCATAAAAGAATTCACTAGTCTCGTATTTAGAATGAGTCAAATCTCAAACCTCTTACTTTAATGAGAAGAAAAAAAATAACACCATGCTACAAGGCTATTGATTTTAAAAAAAAAAAAATTAAAAAGGTTTGAACTACCTCTCATCAATAAAACTTTAATTGTGAAATCCACCAATTTTGAAGGGGACAATATAGTCTGAATTAGTTAGAAGGATTATATATAATTTAGGGGTGTATATGTAGATGTAGATGCGATTATTTACAATATTCACAATCGTATCTGCAAAATGCAGATATTACTTTTAGATATCTGCATTCATACAGTTATTGTAGTTATTAAACACAGTTATTATTTGTTATCCACATATTATGTAACGGGTATTTTGAGCTTATTTTAGTCTTTTGACCGTCCTTAGGTCTTTATTAGGACCTATTTTATACTATTTATGCCAATTTTTAGTATTTTGGGCTTGTTTTATTTTTTATTTTTTAAGCCCTAATGTTTTGAAAATATATTAATTTAACATTATTTTTGCATTTAATAACAGCATTCGCATGGTTATTGCAGTTATTAAATGCCGTTATTATCCATTATCCACATATTTTGTAACAGGTCTTCTAAGCCTATTTTAGTTTTTTGACCGTCCTTATGTCTTTATTAAGACCTATTTTACACTATTTATGCTAGTTTTTAGTATTTAAGCCTTAATGTTTTGAAAATATATTGATTTCACATTATTTTTGCATTTTGGCCTAAGTGTTACACGGAAAAGCAACATAGCAAACCAAACAATCTACAGTACCTGCTACACAATATATATAAAGGGTATGCAAATAGTAGTTTTTACTAACCGTATACGCATATGCAAATATCAATTAGCGAATAGTTGCGGATAGTGAATGAAGACGGTTAATATATGCCCGCATGTATACCCGTAATATATTTACTGGCTTGCAAAAGTCTATAGAGAGGCATTGTCCACTTTTCTTCCCCTCACTCTTAAGAATTTTTTCCCTCGTACCGAGTGTCTTGTATTCTCATTATAAGTGATGACCAATAAGGAGGAAATAACTTAGCCTCCTTCCTCTCCCTCCCCTTCCACATATGTTCGTTTTCGTTCGTTTGTTCATTCTTTCTTTTTTGGTCATCACCTTTTATTTGCAACTTGGAAGCCAAATCTATATTGCATATGCTCCCTCTACCACCAACTCGTCACCTCCTTATCTTCACTTGCCCTTGCTCAACCCAGGGACTTGGACCAAGGGGGCCATGACCCCCATTGGTTTTAAATTTTTTAATTATGTTAAATATATATGTATTTTTAGGCTTAAAAATAAGTTTGGCCTATTTAACTCCTTATTTTTACTTTGGCCCTTCTACATAAAAAATCTTGATTTCGTCCCTGACTCCACGCCTCCATCAGACAATAAATCCCTCCAGTTGTAAATTTAGATGTGACGTCCTCTACATACGCCACAATTGTTGAGTACCTCCCTTGTCCGACATCACATTGGTGCTATTTTTTCAACAGCTCCGATCCAATCATTACTAGGACTCCTCTTCTTTTATATTTCTTAAGTTCACTTGTTGCTTAAGGCAGCTCCTCTTCTAAACTTCCTCAAAAAATAATCATTTCAAGCAACCATTTTTTGGCCAGTGGGCCAAATATGCAATGGGTTAGGCTATTCATTTTGCCAATTTTCAATAAAATTGAAGTTTTCATTGCCTTGTTGAATTTTTGTTGGGCTGCTCCGTCTTTTTTTTTTTCTTAATTTCCGTCCATGTTCCCTTGTATTCCCTTACGAAAAAAAAAAACCCTTCCTAATAAGGAATGGCACCCAATTAAGACCTTGCTATGTACAGAAAAGAATGATTGTTTTCTTTTGACCTATTCAAATACTAGGCTCGACCGTGTAATCTCAAAGAGTGCATCATCATTGACCTCTAGTTGTAGCCGTTTGTACATCTCTGGCATTATATATCATTGCTTCATTACACTTTTGGAGGATTCATTTTGCTTTCTCTTGACATGTTGCTAATTTCTGAAAATGAAAAATGCTTCCCCTCCTCTGGTTTGGTCCTCAAGAAGCATAAAGGAGAATATGAGGTTTAACGCTTGAGTATTTGTCAAAAAAAAAAAAAAAGGGTAGACACTTGAGTATGGCTTCGTCTCAGATACTCCAATATGGCATTATTGACTGTGTTTTTCACATGTATTAATAATTTATGGTGCATTTCTCTGAGCAGCAAATAGAAGATTAAAATAAAATTTTAAAAAAAATTGTTACGAATCACCATCCATAGTTCAATTATTTTTTTCATTTCAAATGTGAAAACAAAGGTGTTAAGCTATGTGGAGTCTGGTTTTGTACCTGACCCAACTGTTTATTTATTTTTAATCTAATTGGGGATCTTTAAATCGCCTCTTTGTAGTAGAGTTTTTTGTATGCGTGTGCGATGCATTATTTGTATTGTTTTTCGAAAATAGTAAAATTTTGCCGAAATACAGTAGACATAACCATTGAGGATAAATCACTTAATTTTTTGTGTCTTGTAATTGATTATTTTTCTATTCTTTTGTCTTTTTCATTTTTCACAAATTCTAAAAAATTGTTAAATTTTTCCAACAACTAGTATTAGATTAATTGTAACTACAAGATTAAGAACCTCTTTTCTTCTTCTTCTTCTGTTTGTTTGGCAAAATAATAATAAAAAAAAAGTGTTAAAAGCAGATGATGAAAAGAAGAAAGATGTTCAGCCACTAACTAACCCAGATAATGCAAATTTAACATTGTCACCCAATTGTTAATGGAACGAACTCAAATATTTCTTCCCCCAAACATTTTTATTGGGCAAGATTTTAAGACATTGTGGGGTCATTAATTGAGCTAGTTCCTACTTAACAAAACATGAATGAAGTGCCTTCTTCAATGGACTCAAGAACATGTTTAAGATTGTCTTAATTATTGTTAAACAAGTGAACTTAATCGAGAACCTCTCCACAATTATAAGCACTCAAATAAAAAATTACAACCAATTCCAATTCCAATTTAATTGACAATTGCCTCATTTGACTTGCTTGGCCACATAGGCCACAAGAGAAGTCACAATCAACACCATTGAGG
>FXXK01001375.1:2500-10822 GCA_900184695.1 Betula pendula
GCTCTTGGGTATTAATACATCTACTCGATTAATTTCATATCTTTGGGATAAAATTATTGTTAAGCTTTCTTATTCTTCTTCAATTTGTTTTGATATATTTTTGCTAATCAATCTATTACTTTTCTTTTAATCTAGTTGAGTTAATGACGTATTGATTATTCACATAGGAATAAAGCAAATATATGAAATGAAGTTGCTCCATCACCGAGCCCGTCCACTTCTACTTCTAATGTGCAGTCAAGTAAAGCAAATGAATCGCAATTATGTTAATGGAGCCATCTTCGAAGCCATCAAGGGAGGGATTGTTGAGTTTGTTGAGGAGATACTTAAAGTAGATCCCACTCTACTGTTTGCCAAAGATGAAATGGGAAGAACCATACTTTTTTACGCTGTCCTACATCGTCAAGCTAAACTTTTTACCCTTACACACAGGCTTTTTAAGGACCTTGCTTATAAAATTCATGAAGTGGATAAATCTAATAGTAGTATCTTGCACATGGTAGCGATATTAGAACCTTCCACTACACGTGATCGCATTGCAGGTGAAGCTTTGAAGATGCAGAGCGAACTTCAATGGTTTAAGGTCATATCTCTTAGTCTATATTTCCCTAATGTCCTTACACTTATAAGTTGGATGTTTCAACTTTCAAGTTATTTTAAATCAAATGAAATTACTAGCATGTAAAATCTCTTTTCCTTTTTCAAATCTCTCTCTTTTAATGGATTGAACCTATAAGAGGTGATTTACATTAATAACTCAATACTTCTTGTTAAAGTGGTTTTTTTCCCCTTTTATATGCTCAATTCAAAAGTAGTAATTTAATACAAGATGCTTTAGAAATGAATACTCTTTAAATGGAGTGGTGATCCACGGATGGATTGCTTTATAATGGAAAAGTCATAAATCCAAAGTGAACTTAAAGAAAGATAGGATATATAGTCATCATGGAAGTCTTTAGTATTTTTTCTTTTTATTTTTTTTATACTATTTTTGATATTTGACTGATTGTGAGTGAATCTTATTCCTGGGGAGTACCTGCACTAGCAAATGACTCCTTTTCTTCAATGTTGGCCCCTACATCTAATTTGGATCCGGATTTTCTTTATCTCAAGTCAAATTGATACAAGTCTTTTTATTGTCAAGATTAAATTTCATAGATTTAATGGTGTATATGATGCTATATAGTGAATATGTTGCCATATTATTTAAAAATTCTAAATGACCTAACACTATATACACTGTTGTTGTTGTTTTTTTTTTTTTTTTTTTTTTTTTTTCTATTCCATAAAATACAATACACTATATACACCGTTAAATACAATAAAATAGTATCTTGACCATAAAATAATTTATTTTTCATTATATTTATAAGTACATCCCCTTATAAAGGGTCGATGATAATTACTACCCTCCTCATAGATTATGATGTCTTCGTTTAAGAGTTGTTGTGGTATGTTAGTTCTCCTTCTTGAAGACTAAACTTTCACAAAGATAGTGAAGAATTCGGTTGGTAGCTTATAACAGATTAAAAGGCCTTGAACTAACTTGATGAAGGTCAACTACTTGACTCAATTAGAGAGTGAAAACTCATTATTCCACATTCATCATAAAACTAGTATGAAGTAGAGTGTTACTGCCATTAACTAAATTGTTATTTTCTTTTTCAATCGTATATCATTTCAACAAGATGTTATAGTTAATAGTTGTAAAAATCCAAAATCCATTTCTTTGAGGTCATTAAGTATTTAGAAATAAGAAATTTAATGGATATAACAAGAGATGAAAGAAAAGGAAGCATGAATTCATTTGTCTATATATTGCTCCAGTTTCTAATTTCTAAGACTTTAGTCAATATAAATTCAGGAGGTGGAGAGAATTCGCCTTCCTTGGCTGAAGGATGGTCCAAATGATGCAAACATGACAGGCAAAGAACTTTTTACCCATAACCATATGGACATGATGAAGAAAGGAGAGAAATGGATGAAGGCCACTGCAACTTCTTGTACAGTGGTAGGAACTCTCATTATTACCATTATGTTCACTGCAGCATTCACTGTTCCAGGTGGTAACAACCAAAGCACAGGGTTTCCAATGTTCTCGAATAAAAATCTATTTACAGTTTTTATCATATCGGATGCATTATCACTTATTTCTTCCTCTACTTCAGTATTGATCTTTTTGGGAATCCTTACATCGCGTTATGCTGAAGAAGATTTTCTCCGATCCTTGCCTACAAAGATGATAATAGGACTTTCCACTCTTTTCTTCTCTATTACAACTATGATGATCACCTTTTGTGCTGGTCTTTACATTATGCTACCCGAAAAATCATGGATGGTCATTCCTGTCATTTGTCTCGCTTGTTTTACTGTCATCCAATTCGGTTTAATGCAGATTCCCCTTCTTGTCGACATGTTGAAGTCAACTATCAACGTATGGACCGGCACTCTTTGGTAGGAAAATGAAACATTTGTTATAAGCAATTTATTGATCTGACGTATACGTAATGTTCAATGGTTGGGTTTTTTTTTTTCTATTCTTGTTCAATAGTTGGGTTACTAATGACAATATGTTATTATCCTTTTTTTCTAAAATGAACATTTTGTGATCATTCAACTTGTGATGTATTAAGCATATTGGTTTGACTTTCTAGTGGTTTAGACCCTTTATGATCAAATAAAATAAATTGATTAATTATATATCCTTCACAAATTTATTTTCCTTTTTCTTTATATCTTGGGGATTATACCATAAATTCCAATGATTTTTCTTTGAATGATTTTCGAGTTTGTAATGAATAAAAATTGTTATTCACTGATCTATTTATTTGATCATATAACATATGATCATTTTATATGCTTATTATAATAATTTATGTGTGCATGTGAATGGTCATTAGATTACATTTAATATGGTTTGTTAGGACAGTTTTCGGTCGGTGACTGCTACTCTTGCAATAAGGAAATGTTCATACAAAAGAACTTGCCGAAGCAGGCCGGTGGGTGTTGACTCCAATGCCTAAGTTAATTATCGCATAGTGAAGCATAACAATAAGAGCTTGCATAGAGTAGAATGGTTTCGAATCCCTTACCTGGTGGGAGAACTACTCCCCCTTTTATATGAGGCGGCGTGGTTTTCGAGTTCATTAAATGAAGTCCCCTCTATGAGTCCCCTTATTCCCTTTTGCAACTCTGACAGGGACGTGGTTCAATTAAGTGGATCCCATGTGTTCACAACTAGTGGTTGGAGTTGTCCCTACCACTCGGATGTAATTAGTGTCACATCCGTGCATCACACGTGCTCTGGATTTTCCGAGGAAGGATGGACTAAAGGACATCTTCCTTAAATGCACGTCCCATCACTGCTTGTCATGACCTTGATGATTGTGCTAGTAGATTTTAAGGTATCAATTAAGTCTGTCATAATGGTATTCACCCCAATAAAAAAAAAACATATATATATAAGTTACGGCTCTTTATCTAATTCGTGTGAAAACTTTGAGCTAGCATCTATTCCGCAATTTATCGATCTGTCAATATTGTTTATTTGGTGTGTTTAACTTCCAAATATTCAAACTTGAAATTTAAAATGGATAAAGAAATAATTTTGTCATATATGAGAAGGCTATAGACTATGTTTATTGAATGGATCAACGAAACACGAATGACAATGGGGTTAATTAATATGGTTCAATTGTATAGAGAAGTCCATCCAAACCCAAATTGTTAGGTTGGACGACCCAAATGTGATCTGAACACTAATACGAATCAAACAAATTGCTTCTTCCACATCCATGGGACCTCAAATTAATGGGGCAGAACCCAACAACTTGTATATTACATAATAGAAACACACACGGGCAGTGCCAAATTAGAATAGTACCAAATCGTGTCAATTAGTAGTTAAGAGTATTTGTGGGCTATGTTTGCTAACTTCTTTTCTTTTTTTTTCACCCTCAAAATCTACCTCACTTTAAATATTCTATCAATAATTTTTTAACAACTTTTCTTACTTTTTATATCACATCACTTACTTTTTATTACTATTCAAATAAAAATTCACTAAAAAACAAAAAAAAATTTCTTTTTTCATACAAAAAATTCACAACATTCTTTTTACTTTATATCATATCAATTACTATTTTAAAACAAAAACATTCTTAAACACTTAACAAACACACCCGTGATCTTTTAGCATACAAGAAAATTATGTTTCTCCTTTACTTAATATTATTAGGACAATCTTGGTCCTATTTTAGATATATTTTAGATAAACCAAACCTTCCACTATGTTAATAAAATTTTTTTAGTCTTTTGTTGTTTATGCTGTTTTGTTGCCATGGCCTTTAGGTTGAGGAAGGTTTTGATATCCTGACCCTTTGGGATGAGGAAGAGTAGTTCAGTGTGGGAGACTATCTCTCACGGCTGGATAAATAATTTTGGTGTGGATTGAGCTACTCATATCTTATATTTCGTCTATTCGGAGCAAATTTGATCTTTAACCAGAGTTGTACATGGGGGGATGATGATGTCATAGATAGTTTCTTGTCTTTGTGTATACATGTTGTAAGTTCATAGCGGTGTGCTATGGTTACTCTAAGCTTGTTACTATTTGATAGTAGCTTTGCTTGGGATTGTATGAGTTTTTGCTTCACGATTTGTTATCAATGAAAAATAAATTCATACTCAAAAAAATAATAATAATATTTTTTTTTAGGACGGACGTCCTTTTATACATTGACTTGGTAGAACTTGTTTTTTCTTTTTTTCTTTTGTTTCCTGATCAATATAAAGGAAGGCTAGGAGGGGGGGGAAAGGGGAGGGTTGCTTCATCAATAAACAAAATTTAAAATTTCTTTTTAAAAAAAAAAACTAAATATTATTATCCTATTTCGGTAACTTTCATTAAAAATATCAAAAGTAAAATATTTCATTATTTCGATATCTTTTTCCTAAATATCAAGTACCAAAAAGAGTTAAGTATCCTCTTACTTCAAAAAAAAAAAAAAAAAGGGAAAGAAAATGACCATAAAATTTCTTTGGTTGGCAGCTCAACCCTGTTGGCTGCTATTCTCTAAATACTCGGATTGGTAGAATGCATGCTTAGAGCATCTTTATAGATTAGTTAGAAACTTTATAATGCTAAATACTATTATGGCTTATTTTTTGTCCTCCAATAAATTAGCTCCAAAGTAATTAATCCACAATTTTTACTAATTAACGGTTCATAAATAACAATTTGGATTATTTACTATAGCTTACTATAAAAAGAATTTATTCTTTCTTCATCTTCTCTTTCCTTGGTCTTTCATCTCTCTCCCCTCTCTCGCCTGCTGGTCTTTATCTGCTTTTCTCGATTTTGTGTCATCCAACAAATTGATGTCCTCAACAATAGCCACCCAGTACAAACCGAAACCCCATAGCACCCTCATCACAACCCACCAGTAATCCCACCGTCCCAAACCTAACCCGTAACCCTTCAGATCTACTACACAGCAATTCGTCTGTGCTTCGTCTAGGTCTCATCTCGTCGTCGTCGGGTCTACCTTGTTTCTTCTTTTCTCTCTCTCTAATTCTGGAACCAAAACGCCAATCTCATTCAAAATTTTTTTAGCACTCGCGAGAGAATAGCCACGCTTTGATTCTCAAATCCTGCATATCTAAATCACCATGGAGAGAGACGAGAGATTTGGGAGCTTTTTGGTGTGAGAATTGCAAGCGAACCCATTGGGAGCTTTTTGGTGAGAGATTTGCAGAATAACCCATGGATAGAGACGAGAGAGAAATGAGTGCGATGACAATGGAGAGAGAGGAGAGAGGAACATTGTGGTGAACTTGTGGTGTTCAAAAATAAAAATAAAAAATATTTAAAAAAAATAAAGAAGAAGATAAATAATCTGTTGGAATTTATATTGAAAAATGAGGACAGAAATTAGCTACAAACCGGTCTAATAAAATGACATGTGTCCTTTAACATGTAAAAAACACATATTTTTTTAATAGCATGTGCTTCTCACATGCTTTTTTTAATAGCATTAATAAGAAACATGTGTTTCTCACATGCTTTACAAACACATGTCATTTTATTAGATTGGTTTGTAACTAATTGCTACAAACCAGTTTGTAACTAATTTCTGTCCGAAAAATGAATAAGTAAAATAGAGGAGATAACTTTTTGACTAGCTAAACTACATATTAACTAGCTAAGTTGTTAGAGATATTCTTAGAAGAAACTATAACTTATTGAACATCCACTTGTAATTGCTCTAGAGTATGGAAATATAGAAGTGGCTCGCTATCTCTATTTTGTCTCTCTGCCATATTAAACATTAAGCGACATCGATGGTTCCACGGTTCTTACCCATTTCATAGTTCAGAAAATTTTTGGTAAGGACCCTAGTCCCTAGATCTAATTATGCATTCTTCTTTTGAATATTGAATAATTTCACTTTTGTTAATTAATTATGTCTTGTCTCTACCGTACAACACAATAAATCTTGCTCTGCACGTTCTGCTATTGTTCCAAACATTTATAATACCTACCCTTTGAGCATATAAGCCAGATCCTTGGCGAAGAAGGCTTCCGCATTCCGGAGTGGGAACTACCTCGTGTTTTGGAGAAAATTGGATCTACGCCTGTAAGTATCATTTCTGCTATTTTTTTTTTTTAGGTGTCACCTATAAAAATTAAACGCTTGCATGTTTGCACAGTCAAATCCATGAGTGCCCCTCTGAATTTGTCTTCTAGGCTAATGAGTAAGCTGCATAATATATATATATACTATTTGTAATGTTCTAAGCTATTGAGAATATATAGGTGTTACGTATCTTTAAGAATTGAGTTTTGTTACAGGTCTAATGAAAGTAATTAGATCATTTTCATATTCAAGAGATGGACGGATAAGATCAAATAAGTGAAGATTGTCTTTTAACATGTGAAATTGATATCTAACCGATTGGACTCAAGTTGAGCAAATTATAAGTGGGCTGGCTTAACAAATTAGTTGAATCAGTTAGAATAGCTGGGCTGGATCTTTGTATATAAGGAATTTAGTATTTCATTTGTATTTTTCATCCAGAACTTATGTAAAGAAAATCTAGTCTTGTTTTAGCTTAGCTTGTAGTTCATTGTAGATGGAGGTTGGCCCAACCCTCGAAATTGGTCATTACTTGTAATCCGTCATTCATACAATACAATGCCATTTCAGCTATTGTTTCAACAATTCATTCTTTTCATTTCATTTTCGTTAGATTACAATTCAGAAAAGCCGAAAATAGTAACAGGTGTGTTACAAGTTTCTTTTTTAATTGCTTGAAAAGAAAAAAGACTCAGGGGACTCTAACACCATTTTGTTATATTTCTACAACTTTTTTAAGGTTTGCTAAAAAAAAAATCTATGAGTTTATGATTAGGAAGTGATCATCTTTTGTTTTATTCCAATTTTCTAGACCTTAAAAATCGACGAACCATTCCTCTCAGTATATTTTTAGAGTTTCATATATGATTTTTTTTTGTTTTTGTGTTTGTTTTTTTTTTTTTTTTTTTTTTTGCAGTGAACTCCTATTTTAAAAATTTACACCTTTTTTTTTCAAACATGAAAAACTACAGATCGGATTCCAACCTCAAATCAACCAACGCAATGAAATAATACCAGCCACAAATTAAAACTATTGAAATATAAACCACATAAAAATTGCAACCTCAAAACAAAATAACACAAAGATTTTAGTTACGATGTGAAAATCTTTTGAGCATTTCACAGGTGAAATCACTATAGAAAAGCCAAACCCAAAAGATCACTATATTCAAGAAAATTAAAATACAAACAAAACAAACTTACAGTCCATTTAAAATTCTCATAACAACTGTATGAACAACGATATTTGTTATGGAAGCAATACCCCAAATATATTAAAAAAGGAACGGGAAGTTTATATTATATCTTATTTAAGTGGGCCTTCAGTATGTATAATATATATATTAATTCGTCACAGTGTGTTACCAGTTTTTCTTGTTACCAATAAAATAAAAAAGAACACTAGGGTTGAAAATTGGGTGGTAATATATAGCTGCTTAGAACATTAGGTGGCCCTTAAGCAAACCTCAGTTATTTATGATCAAAATGTGCTAAACAAAAATATGGAAGTAAGTCGAACCAATTTCAGATTTCATGAGGACGTACAATTGACGGATGTCTACAATTTTCTTCTTCTTTAATTTTTTTCGTCAAAATGTGGAGATCTTTTTGTAGAATGTGAAAGTTAGCTAATTCTAGTATTTTGAAAGTACCCGATTCTTACTTGAAGCTTTAAATAATATAT
>FXXK01001375.1:11144-28346 GCA_900184695.1 Betula pendula
CCTTTAGGAGTAAGGTCTTAAGATGCCTCAGAGGGAGAGCTTAACAGGGCCGGTGGCGGATGGAGTCCATGTGTGGCGCTCGGAGTGAATTACCGAGTCGATCCTCGGAGCGAATTACCGAGGATCGGGCCTAGGAGCAAGGTCTTAAGATGCCTCAGAGGAGAGGGCTTATACGGCCGTGGCGATGGAGTCCATGTGTGGAGCAATTTTGTCGATGACGATTTATATAAACTTTTACCTTGGCGTCATTGATAAACAAATAAAGGGCGTCAGAGTAATGTAAATGAACAATAGCGATGAACACGAGATCATTATAATGGCGACTCGTAAATGTCATGGCAAAACACAGCAGTTGAAGAAGACAACATCATAGACATTCTTTGTAGCTTCAAACGGGCGTTAGGAGCATTTAAATATAAATAGGGGTATTTGCCGGCACATATACCCATAAAAAATAGTAGCATGAGGTGTTTGTCACGTGTCCGGTGATAGAGGGAATTAGCCTGAGAGACCATTCCCCGTGGGTAGTGTGGTGGTGACCAATTTTGTAATAATTATATAGGCCATGCGAAGCACGACACTGTGCATGATGGAGAAATGTCAATTGATAAAAAAAAAAAAGGAGGAGGTACCTTACGGATTTTGGAGGTGGCCCTCGGACGCTAGAGGTGTTCTTTGGATTTCGAAGATGTCCCTCGGGGTTTGGATTTGTTCCGCGGAATTTTTGGGGAAGCCCTCGAATTTTTGGTTGTCCACACATGAGCATAAAGAGTGTGACAGAGTACTTGTAGTCTAGGCTCATAAGAGACTTCTATTGCTATTTTTTGGAGTTCTGTGAATTTTGGAGAAGTCCTTGGAATTTGGAGAAGCCTTCGGCCCTTGGAGAAAGCCCTCGGAATTTGAAGAAGCCTCGGCCCTTGGAGAAAAGCCCTCGAATCTGAAGAAGCCCTAAGCCCTCGGAATTTGGTGGAGCCCTTGGCTTGTTTGGGGTGCCCTCGGAATTCTGGTGGAGCCCTCGGAATTTTGGGTGCCCTCGGAATTTTGTGGAGGCCCTCGGAATTTGGTGGAGGCCTCGAATTTGGTGGAGCCCTCGGATTTTTTTGGGGTGCCCTCGGAATTTTGTTGAGGCCCTCGGACTTTTGTGGAGGCCCTCGAAATTTTGGTGAGGCCCTCGGAATTTGGTGGAGCCCTCGGATTTTTTGGGGTGGCCCTCGGAATTTTGTGGAGGCCCTCGGAATTTGGTGGAGCCCTTGGAATTTTGGGGTGCCCTCGGAAGTTTGTGGAGGCCCTCGGAATTTGGTGGAGCCCTCGGATTTTTTGGGGTGCCCTCGGAATTTTGTGGAAGCCCTCGGAATTTGGTGGAGCCCTCGGATTTTTTGGGGTGCCTCGGAATTGCATGGACAGAGCATGTAGTAGGCTCCCACCCAAGGAGGGAATCACATACGTTGGACTCGTGAAACTCAAATAGAAGTCTTTCATGTATTCATCAAAAACCTTATTCACATGTATGCAAATAAGAGAGTCAATATACTTGGAATGGGCAATATTGATATGACCCATGAGATTCAGATGCAATTTGATAAGGAGAACGTAGATATAATCGATATGATCCATGAAATGCAGATGCAATTGATAAGGAGAAACATAGATATAATCTAGTTTTAAAGGAGAGAATATAAGAAGCAATGTAAAATAGGTGATAAGTAACTCATCTGCAAATTTAAGAGAACATTGCAAAGCTGATTCGATGAAAGTGGGTGGTGGCCCACCCTCGAAATTTGGAGTAGCCCTCGGCCCGGTCCTTGGAGAAAATCTCTCGGAATTTGGAGTAGCCCTCGACCTCGGCCCTTGGAGAAAAGCCCTCGGCCTCGGCTCTTGGAGAAAGCCTTCGGAATTTGGAAATATACTTCGGAATTTTTTGGAAAAAGCCCTCGGCCCTTGGAGAAAAACTTCGGAATTTGGAAATATACTTCGGATTTTTTTGGAAAAGCCCTCGGCCTCGGCCCTTGGAGAAAAGCCCTCGGCCTCGGCCCTTGGAGAAAACCTTGGAATTTTGAGTAGTCCTCGGCCTCGACCCTTGGAGAAAAAGCCCTCAAAATTTCCTTGGAGAAAAGTCCTCGGAATTATAAAGTGAGCCCTCGGTAGCTAGAGAAGAATTTCACGGACGCCAGGTTCGACGAATGCCAACACCTTTTATTACCATTCTTTTAAAATTTGGATAAAAGAAGAGGACTTGCTGCATTTCGTTGAACCCACGACCGCTTCTAGCAGGACACCTCAAATAAGCTTTATTAAAATAAAGCTACTCCCTCTGACCTGCCGGTTGAGTTTTGCAACTTATTTTTACAGGCTTAAATCACAGCCATGGACACGTGCCCTGGTGTACAGAGCACTTGGTCAGCTCTCATAACAGCGATCATAAGCCATTATTGACACTGCCGGTTCATCATTCCAAACCGGGCCCTCCAGATTCTCCTTGTTCCAAATTCCAAACGGGTCCCCGGCTTCACGTGCGCCCGGTAGCTCTTTCGTGGCGTTCGCATGGACCTGGACCGACGGCTCCCTGAGTATCATGCGCCGAAATCAGCACGAGCTTCGTCCGGAAGTCCTTCGACAAAATGCTGAAAACTAGAGGTAGACAACGCTTGGGACCCATATGCACTGGCAGAAACCGCTTCAAAGATCAGAACAGAGTGGTGGGAGACAAGAGCTCGGCCGCTTTCACTGCAAATCACCGGGTGCTTAACAGACCTGCGGTCGCAGACAAACTTAATTGCTTGAACCACAACTGATTTGGAGAAAAACAGAGATGGGAGAGAGGGAGTGCGGCGGTGGCAAGCTTGTAGGGTGCGGCGGCGGTCAGAGAACTCCACATTCCGAGGAGAACTCAATAGAGATGGTGATCCTCTGTTTTGGCGGACGACTCTCTGCCTTCCGGAATTCTTGGGTCTTGTGGAGGATATGCTTTGGCGGCCTCAACAGAAATGCTAGCCCCATTAACAACAAAGGCCCACCGGAAAGAGAGAGCTCGTGCGAAACCATGAGGACGAGCTTCGACTTCGTGAAATCGAGAGGATTCGGCGCGTTAGCTTTCCGGAAACCATGCTCTTTGCCGCGCTGCCGGACTGCCGGCCGAGCTCCGAAGCAATCTGGAGCGTGGATTTGTCGATAACAAAGACGCAATTCTTCTCTCCGCGGACAATCGAACGGGGCGAAAACCAGACTCTGTGAGTCAGAAATCGCGGTGACTTGAGCTTTGTAGATACGCGGATCCGAGGGATCGCTCCAGTGAGTTGAACCGACGTGGCGGCCGCTGGAGATATCGTAGAGGTGGAGACCGGCGGCGGAATCGGATCCTGCGGCTGCGATTTCCGGCCAAATCCGGTGGATCGAGGTGATATCGTCCAAGTGAACCCGGATCGTCGAGGCGGTAATGAGATTCCAGTCGTGGCTGGAGATCTGGCCTCCATGGGCGACCCAGACGGAGCCGTCGCCGGAAACTGCCGTGAAGGCCGAGGGAAGGCCGTCGGAGGCTGGGCGGATGGTGGCGACGATGGAAGCGTTGATCCCGGAAAAGAAAGGCGCGACTTCGCCGACTTGAGGCGCGACTCGATGCCGTAGTAGGGGGCCTCATCGGCACGTTCTTGCTTGGAGAATCGGCGGCCTGTGGAGGGTAGGCAATTCGATCGGAGCAGAGACAGAAGGACCGAGAAGATGTCAGGGTCCCGGTTTATGAAAACTGGGTTGGGATCGTGGGTGGGCCGGTCTGCGAGGACGGCAAGGAGTGAATCGGGACTGCCGGACCGGACGGTGGAGAGGGTCGTCTCGAAGAGCTTGCCGCCGACGTTGAGCTTGACACGGTCGTCAGGATGGGGCACAAGGGCAGACTGAGAATTTGCGTCTTCCATGGTGGTCCGCACAGATCTCCTACGGGAGAGTGCAGATCTACCATTGCTGAAGCAGAAAATTGAGAAAAGGAGAAGTTGGCATCCCTGAGGTGGTGGCGTCGTGCCAGTTGCAGATGTGCAGACGGATGCTTTCCTGGTTGACGGCCCGAAGCCTTTGTTCGTTGGAATCCGAAATCCATGGTGAAAGGAAGTCGGATTCCCACAGACGGCGCCAACTGTAGATGTCGGTTTTCTACAGTGACTCCGGGCCACCTTCCAGGGAGGAACTTCGCCTGCACAAGGAGAAAAAGCCATTAGAGTGGCCCACTGGGGCGCTTGCCAGTGGGCCCCTCCGATGGTAAAGTCAGTTGGAGAGGAGAGGGGAAGGGAGAGAGATAGATGTGTGTGAGATAATACCTTACCGTATATATATAACACCCACAGCCCTTTGGTATTCTATAACACCCACAGCCCTTTGGTATTCTATAACACCCACAGCCTTTTGGTATTCTATAACACCCACAGCCTTTTGGTATTCTTTTGGGCTATGGGCTGGCGACATGGGCCTTAGGTAATTCCTAGGCCCTACAATATATTTGTTTCTTAAACAAAATCTTATGAAATATTAACAAAGATAATCCTAATTTTACTTTTAGGCTAATGAGTAAGCTGAATAATAGAAAAATCTTTAAGCTATTGAGAATTAATAGGTATCACATATCTTTAAGAATTGAGTTTACTTTTTAATTGGTTGAAGAGAAAAACGACTGAGGGGCCTCGAACATATGGTTGTTGTATTTCTATAAGTTTTTACTTTTGTTAAATAAAAAAATGGGTGAAATACAATTTATCTCTCTAAAATGTACCTATTTTTTTAATTCGGCCATCGAAGTTTAAAAGCTGATAATATACTCTCGTAAAGTTTCAAGATTTTTCAATTCGGCCACTCCGTCACTCTTTTCCGTCTTCTTTGATGAATTTTAAATCACGTGTGCGGCACGTGAGGGTTTTGGGGATAAAAATACCCCTAATCAAATTTTTTTAAAAAAAAAAAAATTGGGGTGGCTACATTGGCCATTTGGGGATGGCCGGCCACGCCCATTCCGGCAAGATGGAAGTGGTTCGGCCACCCCCTTGGCCAAATTGGGGTGGCCGAGCCACCTCCAAACCCGAAACCACCCCCGTTTTTGGCCCTTGGGGGTGGCTGAACCACCCTCATGGGCCATGGGAGTGGCTCGCTACCTCCATTCCGGCCAGATGGGGGCGGTTCGACCACCCCCTTGGCCAAATGGAGGTGGCTGAGTCACCCCCAAACCCTTTGGGGGTGATTACGAATTTTTTTTTTTCTAGTTTACTATTTTTTTAAAAAATATATATATATTAGAAAAGACCAAAATAACCTTAATTCCATCATAGAAGACGGCTGAAAGTGATAGAGTGGCGATATTAAAAAATCCTGAAACTTTGCGGAAGTACGTTATCAGTTTTTAAATTTCGATGGCTGAATTGAAAAAGTGGGTATACTTTGGGGGGCAAACTGATTTAGCCTATAAAAAATTTATGAGTTTATGCATACGAGAAGTGATCATCTTTTGTTTATTCCAATTTTTTAAATTATATTTAAATTACCCTGAAGTTAGAGATTGAAGATGATTGAATCTCATTAAATCCCTTAATGGGTAATCTAAATAACTCTAACACTCTCAATTATCTTTTAAACTTTCATATGACTTGTTTGTAATTTTTATGCTGTGAGCTCCTCTTTTAAAAATTTGCACCTTTCTTTTTTAAAAAATATAAATATCTTGCTGTTTGCATCCGTAATTTAGAATTCGTTTGAATGTTTGATTTTTTTTTTTTATTCTTTGTTGACTTTACTGATACAAACCGATCATATGTTGTGTTAATGACGAAATATTGTTACCTTGATACTTTCAATGTGTTCGAAAATGTTTAATGAGATATGAATGATATTATTATTGTTGATTTCGAAAGCGTTGAGAAAAGTACGATGAGTTATGATTAATGTTTACTTTAATGTTTTAAGATGTTGAATAATAAATATTGATAAATGTATTTGATTTCAAGTATGACAAATCATGAACGTTGAGATATAAATTTGTGATGAGATTTTGAGCATAGATATGAAAGCATGAGCATTGATGTATGAGTATGAACATGAATAATTAATAAGATGTAATGAAAAAATAGAGCTAGGGAGGTGTCCCTAACGCACGATCCTAGAGAGGTGTTCCTAAGGCATGAGGCTAAGGAGTTATCCCTAAGGTCGATATGTGTAGTTTGCTAGGGAGGTGTACCTAAGGCGACTGTGCACATAAGTAAAGTTAAAAATAAAAGTGAAAGATGAATCATGCATTGCATATTTATTGATATTTTATATGTAAATTGGTTTATGATGAGCTTCATTGCTAGATGTATTGATATACATATGATTTTGAATGGAACAGAACATATGTATATGTCTACATTTGGTTTGCATATGATAATTTCATGATATTTAACTTAGATGTACTTATATGTATATAGTCTATGATTTAAACGGAACGGAAGGCATATATATTTGTATGTTGAGATATATTATGTACAAAGATATGTATTAGATGGGTTTATATATATGTGTATCCGAGCATATTTTGGATCACATGCATATATTCACAGCTAAGTAGTATGTTTCAAAGTGATTTGATGACTACGGTATTTACTTTATCAACTATACCATGTTTTATTGAAAGATATTTTGTAAATTAACGAGGTAGCTGTTATTGTAAACTAAAGTAGAAAATGGAAGATTAGTTCAATGTGAAAACTTAGTGTGATTATACTCTTTGAGCTTGTGGACTCATATTTCCTCCTGGGTGATCGTGATTAATTCTACGAACGCTTAGATGATGTTGTGAATACAGATACTAAGGATTTGGATGATGATCCTGTTGTTGCATATTTGGAATACAATGTTTGATGGCGATGTACGTCTGTTGGCATTTTGTATAGTCATATGTTAGACTAGTTTGTTGCACATCAATTTGTTATATATGTAAACAGTTGATGTATTTTAGCTATGCCGTATGTGATATTTTTTGATAATCTTTCTTTTGATGTATCATGCTGTAAAACTGTTTTATATAGTTATATCAGCTCCTTATGTAAATGTTACTATCACAGTTATGTTTTTATGTAGTTTTCGCTCAGTATTTTATTAACTCTGATGTGATATTCTCATATTACGAGTTGATGATGTTGGCTTCACATAAGCCACTATGACATACTATTTGATTTCAATATATATATATATATATATATATATGTGTGTGTGTGTGTGTGTGTATGTGTGCGCGCGCGTGCGCGTGTGTGTGTGGGTGCGTGTGTGTGCGCGTGCGCGTACGTGCGTGTGTGTTTTTTGAGATCGGGTTGCCACAATTGTTGTCCAATACACTAACTCTCGGATGATGCCATGTGGTGAGGTACCAACTCCATACACAAATAGTTCCCCGATTTTCAACTTTAAGAACAAAGTTGATCTCAAGTGGGTGGAAATTTTGAGGCATGATTCTAGCAACCACCTACCGCAAACATGAACATGGAAAGGCAAGCTCATAGCTGCCACACACATGGAAAAGCAAGATCACAGCTGGCACCAACCACAAGCAAAATTCTAGCTAATATCCCTAAAATAAATTTGTAGCCTTCGGGCATCCCCTATAAATATAGTAGCCAACCATGCGGAAGGCATGCCAATCCAAACAAATTAATTTTAATTTTAGTTGTTCTATCAATTTCTTCTTTAATTTTATATGTTTTCCTATTATTATTGATTTCAAGGAACAAACAAAATTTATATGATGGATATTAACTTACTTAAAGAAATTTATATTTTGTTGGGTAGATTTCATTTGTAATTTTTATTTGTAGTTTAAAGTATGACAAAGAGATACATTATTGATTGTACATTTTTGTTGAAAGGTATACCCATTCGATCAGCGCATTCCACCATTGAAATTCAGATAGACATCCACAAACCCAATAAACACCAAAGTGATTAAGTAAAGATTAGCGGATCAGATATGTCATCGCCTAAACTCCCTTTCTTAAGGATTTATATGCAACAGTACTAAAAATCTTTGAGTGCCTTTAATGTAAGTTTATGACACGCATGACCACAATAATAGCCGAATATCACATTCAATAATCAAACTTTCCAATAGCATACTTGATTAACAAATACTTCGATTTTCAATTTTTGGTATTAACTTCCAAACTTGTTAAGTGAGTGGGTTTCGTTTTCACTTTGCAGTGCTAGGCCTGTTACGTCAGCTAGCTTCGAATCTCCGTAAGCTCTTGGGTGTTAATACATCCACTCAATTAATCTCATATCTTTGTGATAAATATTGTTAAACTTTCTTATATTCTTCTTCAATTTGCTTTTCCTTTTCCTGATCAATCTATTATTTTTCTTATGATCTAGTTGAGTTAATGACGTATTGATTATTTACTTAGGAATCAAGCAAATATATGAAATGAAGTTGCTCCATCACCAAGCCCGTCAACTTTTGCTTCAAATGTGTAGTCAAGTAAAGGAAATGAATGGTAATTATGTTAATGGACCCATCTTCCAAGCCATCAAGGGAGGGGTTGTTGAGTTTATTGTTGAGATTGTGAAAGTAGATCACCAGCTTCTATATACAGCTAATGAAACGACAAGAAACAGATTTTCTTATGTTGCCCTACGTCATCAAGCTAAAATTTTTAGCCTTATATATGGGCTTGATGCGAAAAATTCAATTACAAATGCTCTGAATACATCAAGTGACACTATCTTGCACATGGCAGGGATGTTAGAACCTTCTACTAAACGTGATCACATTGCAGGTGAAGCTTTGAAGATGCAGAGCGAACTTCAATGGTTTAATGTCATACCTCTTAGTTTATAATTTTCGAATGTAGTTACACTTGTAAGTTGGATGTTTCAAGTTATTTTATATCAAATGAAATTACTAGCATGTAAATAAGGCAACATTTCCCTTTTCAAATCTCTCTTTTCATGGATCAAACCTATAAGAGTACATCCCCTTATGAAAAGGAGAAAAGTGAGAAGTTTCATTAGACCACAAGGTTCGGTAATAACTACCCTCCTAGCTAATTTTTTTCGATATTAAGTGACTCATATGACTTAAGTGCAATTTTAACCATGCGTATTTAAGCACTTTAGCACCCTCTTCTTGCAGGCTTGTTTTCAAGAGTGAGTTCTGCTCAAGGCTTCTATCACTAATAGATTATGGTATCTTTGTTTAAGAACTGTTGTAGTCTGTTAATTCTTCTTTTGAAGACTAAAATTTCACAAAGAAAACGAAGAATTAAGTGGGAGATTTTAACAGATTAAAAGGCCTTAATTTAACTTGATGAAGTTGAATTACCTAATTCAGTTAGATAGTGAAAACTCATTATTCCACATTCATCATAAAACTATAATGAAGTTGAGTGTTGCTATCATAAGCTAAATTGTTATTTTCTCCCTTCATAGTTGTAAAACAAGAATTTTCAAATGTCTTATATAATTTTAATAAGATGTTATAGTTCATAGTTGTAAAAATAAAAAATCGATTTCTTTAAGTTCATCTAGTATTTAGAAACAAGAGATTTACTAGATCACAATAAATGCCACAAAAGGAAGCAGGAATTCATTTTTCTATATATTGCTTTCAATTTCTAATTTCTAAGATTTTAGCCAATAAATGCAGTAGGTGGAGAGCATTTGCCTTCCTTGGATTAACAAAATTCGAAATGATACTGAGATGACAGCTAGAAAACTTTTTACCCATAAACACAAGGACATGGTGAAGGAAGGAGAGAAATGGATGAAGGAACAACTTCTTGTACAGAGGTAGGAACTCTCATTATTACCATTATGTTCACTGCAACATTCACTGTTCCAGGTAGTAATAATCAAAATACAGGGTTTCCAATCTTCTCACATAAAAAGTTATTCACGGTCTTTATCATATCTGATATATTATCACTCTTTTCTTCCTCAACTTCAGTATTGGTCTTTCTAGGAATCCTTACATTGCGTTATGCAGAAGAAGATTTTTCCCGATCCTTGCCTACAAAGATGATAACAAGACTTTCCAATCTTTTCTTGTCTATTACAACTATGATGATCGCCTTTTGTGCCGGTCTATTCATTTTGCTACCCTGAAAATCATGGATGGTCATTCATGTCATTTGCCTCGCTAGTGCTATGTACAGTCATCCTATTCGGTTTTATGTCGTTTCCCATTCTTTTTGACATGATCAAGTCAACATTTGGACTGGGTATCTTCCATAGGAAAATGAAACATTTGTTTTAAGTAATTTATTTTGATAATTGTGTTACAAAAGACAATATGAGTTTAGAATGAACAATTTGTGATCATTCAGCCTCTCATGTATTAGGCATATTGATCTAACTCTGTCGTAGTTGATTAATCATATCTCCTTCGTAGTTTTTTATTTTTTATTTTTGTTAATCTTTGTAGAAATATATGATGGGAAATAAATTATGAGAGAGAGTGTAGAAGTGGAGAGAAAGAAAGAGATTAATGAAGCTTTAGGGCTACATCTCTACAATATTGATGTGTATCTTACATAATACAAAAGGTCCTTATTTATTTGGAAATATGTGTAAAATTTATAAAATTACAAAGTTACCTTAAATAATTTTTTTTAAAAAAAAACTAGGGGTATTTTGGCAATTTCTAAGGACTACGTTAAGATTCAACGGAAAATCCTAAAGGATGAGTGACATTGCAAATTTTTTTAAAATTGAATACACTAAATTGAGAGTTTTTAAAAGTTAGGGGGTGATTTGAAAAGCGATGAAAGTTCAGGAGGGTTGAGTGAAGTTTTTCCTATAATTTTGGAAAGTGATGCTATGCAAATTGTCACTGTGCATGGTCAGAACGAAGGGCAAAAATTGGAGCAAAATCAGACATATTGTAGACGGAATCAAAGATGGTATGCGTCACTTAAGGTCTTACAGAATTGATCATGTGAAGTGAGATGCAAATTCAGTTACTCATGGCTTAGCTAGAGAGGTAATAAAGCATGTTATAGATAAAGTTGTTAGAAGCAATCCCCAAATCCTATCTATTGTATTGTAATAGAAAGCAAGTTGCCCTTTTTTTATCATTAATTTTATCAATATAGTATGAAATTTGTTCAAAAAAGAAAAAGAAAAAAGAAAATAAATACACATGGGTTCGGTGAGAGTGGTTGATGATTTACAACTTGAATTAAAAATAAAAATTAAAATTAAAAAATGGGCAAATCAAAACGATCATAACATGCATCACAGTGGCCGGGGTGGCCGCGAGCCGCCTCATAGGTGTCCGGCGGCCACCTCTGGGGTGGCTACCGGTAGCCCCTTTGTGGTAGCCACCCCACAAAGGGGTGGCTCGACAGCCACCTCCACCCCTTCTTTTTTTATTTTCTTTTTGAACTTTTATTTTTTTTATTATTTTATTATATTTTTTAACAAGTGGCAAAAAAAACCACCCCGACAATTTTTAAAAAATTGCCGGGGATCTGATCTTGCATCACATGGGCCGTGCCATGTTGAGTGTAAATCATTTTTCAGAAATTATCAAATGGGGGTAAATTCTATGGCCGTGATATTTAATGATAAGAAGATCATCAATTTCCTGCTTCTTATCTTTTTCTTTTCTAACATGATGTTTACCACGTGCTTGGGAGAGACAATTCACAAGCAGCCAAACCATTTAATTTGTTTCCCCTGCATAAAACTGAGGCAATTAGTAATTATTTTTATTTTTTCTAAGCAATTAGTAATTAGGCACATCATGAGTTTTGACAAGTCAAGCTACATGCTTCGTTTTTGAGAAAGTGACCGCCCTTCTAGAAAAGTTAAACAAAGGATAAATGCAGAGTTTTCTCTTTTTTTTTTATTCTAATCTCTGAAAAGTGGAAGAGAAAATGAAAAAAAAAGTACAAAAAGGAGAATTTTTTTTTTTTTAATATGCAAGAGAAACCTAATCTTCTTTACTGCCATAGGATTTGTCTTTGTTAAGACGAAACATTTGCATCGTGTCTAAACTAGTTTGAAATGAGCACCAATTGTGTGTTAGTAGTATTTTTCTCCATGGTAATCTTAATGAAAAAGTTTATATAATTTATCTTCTAGGTTTAAATTTTTTCTTAATAAATAAGACTTAACACATATAATATTTAATTGAAATAAAAAATTAATGAATAAGACAAAATTAATTCAAACTTAAGACATTCGCTCTAATAACGTAAAGATCAAGAAAACAACAGAAAAATGGTTTGGGTTCACACATTATGGAGAGCCATTTCTGATGTATTAATAGAAAAGTTTGTGTATAATGATTTTGTCAAAATCTGTTGTCTACAAGATATGATCAAATGCTACATACTGTTACAGGATAGAATCAAAACTTCATCAGATCCAAAAGGTGCCTATCGAACAGCCACGACATCCCTTCCTCCATGTTATGTATTTTCTATATTTTTTGTTGTATATGAATATGCATTTGGAATTGTTGATGGATTTGTAACGGAAATAATGGTTGTATATGAAAGATTGGATGGTAAATGGGAATTGATACGTAAATGGAATTGAATGAATGAAAGATACAAGTGATAACTTCATTTACTCTCTGAATTGTGACTTATTTTGCAATATCTCTTTAAAGTTTAAAACTTCTCAATATAGTGTATTGAACTTTTAATTTTTTTCAATTTTTCTTCTATTAGGATTTTTCGTTAAATTCTAATAGAGGGGTATCAAAATTCTTAAAGTATCCCTTATTTTTTTAGGAAAAGAAAAAAAGAAAAAAAGAAATTGCAAGGATTTAGGCATTGGTTAGAGTTTAATGAAATTTGCAAAAATACCAACGCATGAATCTTTGAAAATTTTTTTATAATTTTTCTTAAAATAAAAACAGGAGTATTTTGAAAGGATTTATCAGAAAATCTTAACAGGATGAAATTGAAAAAAATTAAAAGTTCGATACACTAAATTAAAATATTTTAAACTTTGAAAAGACATTACAAAAGAGGTGACAATGAAGAAGGTAAGTAAAGTTATCCTAAAATACAAAGAATAAGGGTATTTGAGGTGCCTTGGCTTAAAGAAAAACAATACAATTTCTTACTAATTTCTTTGGTCCCCCTTTCTATCAATTGGGCCTCCCGTTTATAGACCCAATCGGTTAATCAGTCTATACCCCTTCTATTCCATTAAGAGTTTGTTTGGGTTTGTGATTTTAAAAATAAATTTTAAAAAGTGCGATTTGAAAACGTGATTTTTAAAAACGCAGTTAAGCGTTTGACAACATCGCAGTTTGACATTTAAAATCGTAGTTTAGCCTTTAAAATTTTGCGGTTTCAAAAAAGCACCAATTTACCTGCAATTTGAAAACGTAGAAAATCTGCGTTTTCAAATTGCAATTTTTTAAAAACGCAATTCTCAAACGATTTATTTTTTACGATTTGATTTAAAATCATACTTTTTATTTATAATATCGCAATTTTAAACGCACCCTAACACAACTTCTTAACTCACTTGACTAAACTCACATAATCAAAGAGTTATATATTAGCACTCATAATTCATCAGCCATGCATTAATTTAAGTCTCTTAAGTAATTTGTTATTAGTCCTTGGTAATATATATATATATACTTAAGAAAGAAAACAAATATCAATTACAAAACATGGGAAAAAATAAAACTAACAGAAGAGGAGAGAAAGAGGATGGCAAGCTCCGAAGGTAGCGTTGGATACCTCTTTTTTTTTTTTTTTTTTTTGAGCACGTTGGACACCGGCCATCTCGATTCTCAACCCATATGAATAATTGTATGCGTCAATCTAGAATGAGATTCTTTCACATGTAATGTTTGAAGGATTAAGTTCCTAAAATTGATGCAAAGGTTGAAATTGTCACTTAATTGTGTTTCGGAATCTAATAAGAAAAGGATAATTGTATGCGTCAATCTAGAATGAGATTCTTTCACATGTAATGTTTGAAGGATTAGGTTCCTAAAATTGATGCAAAGGTTGAAATTGTCACTTGATTGTGTTTCGGAATCTAATAAGAAAAGGAGGGGAGAAAATTGACGGCCAAAATTCAGCAAAGGAAAACGGCATGTTTTTGGAGAATTATAAGAGGAAGAAAGGGGCCGAAGGAGTGAGGCGTGAGGAAATAGATCTAACTCTCAAAACAGGCCATTTTTTTNGGGGGTATAGCTTTACTTCTTTAAGTTCGTCGATCTACTGCACATTTGGAAGACAGCTCCTCCTTCCCTGTAAGTAATTATTTGTTATTTGCTTTTTTTAATCAAATGTCATGTACGTTGTTTGAGGTTAATTTTGTTTTTATGTCATATGAGTAATAAAACTGCACCTTTTTTGGTTTTAATGTATTTTTGTTTTTATATATATTTCATATATATAGTTTGATGCAGTGAGAAATTTGGCAACAAATTTTTTTTTTTTTTTTAGAAAGAAAGCTCTAAGGGTATTTATGCCGATTAGAAATGGTTTTTGTGAGTGGATGGTGGTTGCCGTACGTGGATGTGGGTTTCTAGCTTGCTCTGCAGGGCTCATTCCTTGAACTACTCGTTTTGGATTTGTCAAGTATGGGCCGGGTTGGGTGTTCTATATGCTTCCTAAAGTTTGTTGCCATTTTTTTTTTTCCCCCGACCGATCATTATAAAATTATAAATTTATTTTTAAAAATTATAAAATAAAAATAGAAAGCCAAATAAGAAAATTAAAGTTGTTTAGAGGTGGCTGAACCATCTTTATACGGGAGCGGCTGACGATCCCATGACCTTGGGGATGTGAATATAGATGTATTCATTACGAGTGGCGTTTTTGTGATGAGCTTGTCACGACAGATCCCTTATCGTCGTTGGCTTCAAGACGATTGCTTGAATTGTTCGGCGTTGGGACAGCAAGTGATTTTTTTTTTTTTGGTATTTTGATAAGGTGGGTTGCACAAGTGTGGATTTTAAGCCATGAAAGATGTTGCATTGTTCTCACTCCTAAGAGAACAAAATTTAACTCTTGTGATTGTAATAGGTTATGTCAAGAGCTTTTTTCAGCTTGTTCGTGCTCACAAGAATTCGAAACTTATTTTTTAAATTTTTTTGTTTCAGGAGAATATAAGGTGAATATTTTTGTCTTACTAAAAATTTTTGCAGTTCATTTTTATCTTTTTACTGACTTTAGAGGAATATTGGTGAATTTTGTTAGTAGTCTATAAGAAAGTAATTATAAGTACTTGTAAGGATGGTGGTTTCAAGAGGGAGGTAATGTAGACTTTTCTGTAGGAAGATATTATAAAGAGGGTAAAAAGAGTGTAAAATAAAAAAGAGAAGTGATGACGTATGGTGTGGCCAGCTAAGAGGAAGGTGTGAGGTCGAAGTATGGGATGGTCAGGCGGGACGGCGTTAATGAGAGTGGTTCAGCCACCGTCTAACAGACTTTAATTTTTTTTATTTGGCTTTCCTATTGGTTATTTTGAGTATTTTTAAAATATGTAGTAATGGGGGTTCATAGGATGATCGGTTGGAAAAAAAAATGGCAGAGACAAACTTGTAGGGAAGCACATGACAAACAGGCCGGCCCATTACTTACAGAATCCAAAACCGAGTTTTGGTCGGGAATGCCTGCGTAGCAAGAAATCCACGCGTTAGACGTCGGCCAGCCATGCCATCTCACAAAAACCCTGAGATGCTTTGTCTTAATCTTCTTTCAAGTACTTAGAACTTTCTTTCGTAAAACTACGTGTCGGCGTGAAATCCTTATTCTTACGCTTAGAGCTTTTTTCTGTAAAAAAAAAAGAAACTTTTGCCATGAATTTTGCTCACTGCAGCTCAAGCTTTATACTATATGAATGTGTGTGTTGTGGTATGTGTTGATAATACCAAATACACTTGGTAAACAGCAACAAAGGTGCAGGTTTCTATTACTTGCCATGTGAGCATAAGCAAGATTAAGCCGTCGTTAAGCAACATGTAACATTTGATTAAATAACAGCAAATAACAGATATTAATGATGGCGTTACATGTGAAGTTAGTAGCTTTTGCGCAAAATTATGAGAGGTCTAACTGTGAATAGAGAGTGAAAGCATGATAGCGCCAAAGAGATGCCTGTTATTGAGTGTTAGATCTATTTTTCTCACGCCGTCGGTCCTGTGCGCGCGTTTGTTGCTGTGTGTAGAGTGTCTGCCAAAACGAGTGGCTGTTGTTGCGTAGATTGTTGGCCTGTCAATGTTTTCCTGCTTTTCTTATTAGATTCCGAAAACAAATTAAAAGTGACAATTCAACCTTTGCATCAAATTTAGAACTTAATCCTTCAAACAGTTACATGTGATGACAATGAACATATACACTACCAAAAGCAAAAATAAAAGCATTAAGAAACAATTTAAATACAAAAACAATTTTCACCATCTCACATCAAAATACTTGTCTGTGGTGTTTTGGCTGTAATTCAGCAATTTTATTAATATAATATATTAAAAAATATTATATTAATATTTTTATGTTGTTAAATAAAAATTAATTTTTATAGGTTAAAAATAATTAATTAAAAATAAAAAATAAAAAAAATTATACTTTTTTCGTACGCGCCAAATGTCGAAAAATATTTTCTACCAGAAAACATTTTAATTCGAAACAAATTAACGAAGCCAAGTTGCATCTTGTTTTCCACATTTCCGTCCCCAAGGCTCAAGCAATATGTTGGTGCGAGAGAGCCTACAATTTCCAAGCTACCCCAAGTCCCTAACTCTCGGATACAGCCTGATCAAGCCGTGGAGCAGCGAGTGCGCAAAGGAACATCTGAAATACTAGTGCAGTCGGCTGGATGCCAGCAGATGCGTCTTGGAAAGAAAAGGGCTGATTTCATTATATGGTTTGTTAGTTCATCATTCGAGTAATTAAGAAGAAAAGAATAAAAATCCACTATTTTGATGGTTCCTATTTAATGAGTTTATCAAGATGGCGGCTCTTCGATTTTAACGATGAACAATTAAGAGACAAAGGACTAAAGGAGATAGATGGGGAGAAGTAAGAGACAAAGGACAAAGGACTAAGCATACACGTTAGAATTGGCAAGTGTGCTAGAGTCTTGAAAGTGGGTTCCCCTGCATGATGTTTTAGTCCAACTGTCTGCCTGCTTTAAGAGTGGAAATTTGACCGTTAATTTTGTCTTCTAAGTAATATGAGTAATAAAACTAGGAATAAGATGAACTTCGATTTGATTAAA
>FXXK01001375.1:33637-65210 GCA_900184695.1 Betula pendula
GGTTTGGTTTTATTTGTGAAATTCTATCTACTTGTTTGTCTTTATATTTTCTAACAAGTACTTCCATGAAATAGCTAGAAAACATAAATATTAAATTGGTAGATTTTAAGGTATCAATTAAGTGCGTCATAATGGTATTTACCCCAATAAAAAAAAAAGGTTAGGGCTCTTTATTTAATTCGTGTGAAAACTTTGAGCATCTATTTCGCAATTTATCCTTCAATAATGTTTATTTGATGTGTTTAGCTTCCAAATATTCAAACTTGAAATTTATAAAAATTAAGCAACTGCCTATATGGGGGAGGGTATGCTTCATCAGTAACCAAAACTTACAAAAAAAAACTAAATATATATGATTATCCTTATTCCGGTAACTTTCATTAAAAATATCAAAAAGTAAAATGTTTCATTAATATCAAGTAACAAAAAAGAAGTTATAGTATCCTCATTACTTAACAAAAAAGAAAAGAAAAAACAAAAGAAAAGAATTTAGAGTGACCATAAAATTTCTTATGGTAGATTCTGGGCCTCGATCTGGCTCACTTAGCTTGGAACAGCATGCCCCTTCCAGGTACTAAGTTAATACTAATGCTTGTCAAAACAGGGAAATATAAAAAACTAAAATAAAAGAAAAAAGAAAAAAGAAAATTCCTGGACTGTTGCTAGCTATCAGAAACCCGGACTCACTCATTTTACTCTACATGCAGAAGTAAGCTTGGCAGGGGAAGGCAGTTTAAACAACGACCTGCTTCAGTATCAGCCCTTAATTACGGCGATCAAACGTGTTGACTGGGATTATGTAAGCCACTTCCTTAGCGAACATGAAGATGCAAAGAGAGCAAGAATTTCACGCACTGGAAATACTATTCTTCACGAGGCTGTCGATTTAGGACGTAAGGAAATTGTGGAGAAGTTAGTGGAGTTAATGTCGGAAGAGGAATTAGAAATAAGAAACGATCATGATTACACAGCTCTAGCCCTGGCTGCTGGTCTAACAAAATAGACCCGGATGGTAGAATGCATGCTTAGAAAGAACCCTAACTTATTTAACATCCCAGACAATCGCAATCGTATTCCACTTATAAGGGCTCTAGAGGGTAGAAATATAGAAGTGGCTCGATGTCTCTATTCTCAGCCATATCAAACATTAAGCGACATCGATGTTTCCACGATTCTTACCCAGTTCATACTTCTCAATCAATTTGGTATAAGGACCCTGGTCCCTAGATCTAATTATGCATTCTTCTTTTGTGCAATGCTTTGAAATATATTGAATAATTTCCGTTTTGTTAATTAATTTTGTCATGTCTCTACCGTACAACACAACAGATCTTGCTCTGCACTTGCTCCACCGTTACCCAGGTACTGCTATTGTTCCAAACATGTATGATTCATCCCCTTTGTTCGCATTGGCTACGAAGTCTTCTGCATTTCGGAGTGAGAACCACCTCGTGTTTTGGAAAAACTGGATCTACGCCAGTAAGTATCATTTTTTTTTCAAGTGTTGCATACATATATATAAATTAAACGCTTGCATGTTTGCACAGTCCAATCCATGAGTTCCCTCCGAATTTGTCTTTTAGGCTAATGAGTAAGCTGCATAATATGAATATACATACTATTTATAATGTTCTAATTAGTTATCGAGATGATATAGGTTTTTTTTTTTTCTTCCCTGGATAACAACAAAGGAAAAGGGGAAGGGGAATATAGGTGTTACATATATATCTTTAAGAATTGAGTTTCCCTTTTAGTTGCTTGAAAAGAAAAAGACTCAGGCCGGGGCCTCTAGCACCGTACGTATTGTTATATTTCTATAACTTTTTTAAGGTTTGCTAAAAAAAATATAGAATAATGATACAAGTCACCCTCCATATCTACCTTGTGTCAACCAAAAGTGACATGGCTTTTAAAATTACCATTAGATCAAAAGTCAATAATCATTGATAATAAATTTAATGGTAATTTTAAAAGCCACATCACTTTTAGTTGATACAAGTTAGACATGAAGGGTGACATATATAATAACTCAAAAATATATATATATTTGTTTATGATTAGGAGGGAAGTGATCATCATCTATTCTATTCCAATTTTCTAGACCTTAAAAATCGACGAACCTTTCCTCTTAGTTATCTTTTAGAGTTTTTCAAAAAGTCATGCTTCCTTTTAGTTTTTTCTCCATCCTTTTATGACATGAACACTATTAGTTTACTTGAGTACAAAGTGTTCTATAATCAATGGCTGCTGGACCTACAAAGTAGTTTTAGACAGTTCTTAACTTAAATCAATAGTTGGAAGACTTAAGACTGGCACCCGATTTTTAGTCAAAAAGTTAACTATCTTGGAATTGAGTTTTGATTTTATCAAACACAAGTGACAACCTTATATATACTAAATTGAGTCCATTTGTGTTAAAAAACATAATGGTCAAGCTCAAATTTTAGCAGATGAATAGTCATCACTATTCCAAAAAAGTCAATGGATTGACTTTTATAAAAAAAATCTAGCACATGATAGAGGGTTCCAATACAAGCACAATAGGCTTTAGTTTGACTCAAACTGAATCCGTTTGACCCAATTTTTTTTATTCAAAAGTTTGGAGGTTAGAAAGTCAACATATTTTTAAAAAGAATTTAAGACTTAATCAAAAAGTTCTCAAAATTTTGGAACATCTCTGAAATAGTTATAAAAGCCAAATGATAACATTAACTATTCAGTTTCATAAAGAATTTAAGAGACTTAAATTCTTCGGATGTTACAGTTACATTTTAATTTTCATACAAGATGAAAATATATTTTTAGAGGGAATCATTATCTGATCTAAATTATTCAAGAAACCTAGCTAGGTTTTATAAACCCTTACAAGATCATAAACACTTACATGGAATATATCCCTACTAATCACCTTGCAAAAAATGAAATAATTGAAATGCTATTACCCTAAATCTCTTGTAAGAGATATTATTTTATTTGTACCTAATATAGGCTGATATTCTAAAGCCTTGTTTGGTACACGGAATGAGTATTCCATTAAAAAAATGAATAGTTATTCTTAAAAATGAAGGAAGGTGGAATTGAATAGTTATTCCTATTATTATTATTTTTTAAAAAAATTTAATGAAATTACAGTGGGTGGGCGACCACCCCAATGGTTGGTCGACCACCCACTGTAGCACACAGGGGTGGTCGCACCACCCCCAGCAACCCTCCTAGTGGTAGCCAGGGGTGGTGCGACTACCACTGGCGCATTTGGGGGTGGCCTGGCTACCCTCGATCGGCATTTGGGAGTGGCCTTGGCTACCCCGATTGGGATAGGGGGTGGCCACGACCACCCCCACAGAAGAAAATAAAAAATTAATGATTTTTTATTTTTATTTTTGACAAATGTTGTCAATTCCTTACAAAATAGTTATTCCTTTCATTTTTTTAAAGAAATTGTCATTCCTCTTCGTAAGGGAATACTTATTCCAACGGAATAACTATTCCTTGAAATAAGTCTTTACCAAATAAAAGAATGGTTATTCAATAGGAATAGTCATTCCATTCCAAAAGTTTATTCCGCAAACCAAACAAGACATAAATATTTCATTTTTGCCGAATATATGTTGATACCCTAAATATCTCATAAGTGATATTATTTTATTTGCACATAATATAGGTTGATAAAAACTAAGAACCAATGACATAAACCTGGATCTAAGTATGAGATCAAAGGACAAACCTAAACAGTATTACTCCCAGCAAACGAACAAAATCGGCCAACGAGTGGCTAAGGACAAAGATGAAAATGATGGATGTTAACTTACTTAAAATATTTTGTTTGGTACATTGCAATTGTATGTTTTCTTTGTGGTTTAAAGTATATATAACAAAGATATGTTAGTATTCATTTGACTTTTTTGTTCAAAGGCATACCCATTCGATCAGCGCATTCCACCAATGAAATTCAGATAGAGATCCACAACCCAAATAGACACCAAAGTGATCAAAAAGAGATTAGCATATCAGGTATGTCATCGCCTAATACTTTCTTTCTTATGGATTTATATGCAACACAAAAAATCTTTGTGTGCCTTTAATGTACGTTCAAGGTGGCGCATGACCACACCTTCTAATAGCTGAATATCACGTTCAATCAATCAAACCTTCCAATAGCATACGTGATTAACAAATACTTCGATTTTCAATTTGTGGTATTATTTTTCTAACTTGTTTATGTGAGTGGGTTTTGTTTTCACTTTGCAGAGCTAGGCCTATTAGGTCGGCTACCTACGAATCTCCTTAAGCTCTTGGGTATTAATACATCCACTTGATTAATTTCATATCCTTGTGATAAATATTGTTAAACTTTTTTATATTCTTCTTCAATTTGTTTTACCTTTTGCTGGTCAATCTATTATTTTTCTTTTAATCTAGTTGAGTTAATGATGTACTAATTATTGACTTAGGAATCAAGCAAATATATGAAATGAAGTTGCTCCATCACCAAGCCAACCGACTTCTACTTCTAATGTGCCGTCATGTAAAGCATATGAATGACTATTATGTTAAAGAAGCCATCATCCAAGCCATCAAGGGAGGGATTGTTGAGTTTTTTGATGAGATAATTATAGAAAATCACTCGCTTCTATATACCACTGATACAATGGGAAGGAACATATTGTTTTACAGTGTCCTCCATCGTCAAGCTGAAATATTTAGACGTCTATACCGGCTTTCTGATGAAGGATTTATTACACATTCTCAGGATAGCTCAAGAAGCACTATCTTGCACATGGCAGCGATGTTAGAACCTTCCAGTACACGTGATTGCATTCCAGGCGAAGCTTTGAAGATGCAAAGCGAACTTCAATGGTTTAAGGTCATATCTCTTAGTCTATATGTTTCTAATGTGCTTACACTTATAATTTGGATGTTTCAAGTTATTTTAAATCAAATGATCGAAATTACTAGCCTGTAAAATAAGGCAGCTTTTATTTCAAAACTATTTCTTTTCATGGATATAATCTATAAGAGTACATCCCCTTATCAAAAGGAGAGAACTGAGAAGTTTCATTAGACCACAAGGGTGGGTGACAACTACCCTCTTGATAGGTTATGATGTAGTCTATTAGTTCTTCTTTCAAGACTAAACTTTCACAAAGATAATGAAGAATTCGATGAGTACCTTGTAACAGACTAAAAGGCATTGATTTAACTTGATGAAGTTCAACAACCTGATTCAATAGAGTGAAAACTCATTATTCTACATTAATCATAAAACTAGAATGAAGTTGAGTGTTTCTATCATAAATTGAATTGTTATTTTCTTATTGCATATTTGTAGAACAAGGATTCTCAAACGTATATGAATTCTACAAGATGTTATAGTTCATAGTCCTAAAAATCCAAAATCCAGTTCTTTAAGGGCATTTAGCATTTAGCATTTAGAAATAACAAATTTAATGGATAGTAAGAGCTGCCACGAAAAGCAGCCTAAATTCATTTGTCTATATATTGCTTCAATTTCTAATTTCTAAGATTTTAGTCAATAAATGCAGGACGTGGAAAGAATTTGCCCTCCTTGGATTAAGGATATTCGAAATGATACAAAGATGACACCTAGAGAACTTTTTACTCATAACCACATGAACATGATGAAAGAAGGAGAGAAATGGACGAAAGAGACTGCCTATGCTTGTACAGTAGTAGGTGCTCTAATTATTACCATTATGTTTACCGCAGCATTCCCTGTTCTAAGTGGTTATAATCAAAATTCAGGGTTCTCAATGTTCTCACATAAAAAGTTATTTACGGTGTTTATCATAGCCGTGGCATTATCACTTTTTACTTCCTCGACTTCAGTATTGGTCTTTCTGGGAATGGTTATATCACGTTATGCAGAAGAAGATTTTTCCCTGTCCTTGCCTTTGAAGATGATAATAGGACATTCCACTCTTTTCTTCTCTATTGCAACTATGATGATAGCCTTTTGTGCTGGTGTTTTCATTATGCTACCCGAAAAATCATGGTCGGTCATTCCTACCATTTGCCTTGCTAGTGTTACTGTCATCCAATTCGCTTTTATGCTGTTTCCCCTTCTTGTCTACATGTTGAAGCAAATGTTAACATTTGGGCTAGGTATGAGGCATTTTCCACGTTTGTTTTAAGCAATTTATTTTGAAATGTGATGTACACGTGTTATTCAACAGTTGGGTTACCAAAGACAGTATGAATTTAGGATGAACATTTAGTGATCATTGATCAGCTTAATTGTGATGTATTAAGCATATTGGTCTGACTGTCTGGTGGTTTAGACCCTTGATGATCAAATAAAATAAATCGATTACTCATATATCCTTCTCGAATATTTTTTTTGCTTCTTTTGTCTTTATATTGCCAACCCATAGAAAGACTTCTTCCTGCAAATCTCATCTGTAACAGATTGCGTACATATATGTACCTTTGCAAGGAGGACAAGTTTCAAGGGCAATCATATTTAACATTGAAATTAAGGATATACAACAATTAACATACATGACAATTTAATGTGTTTTTTATTAGTGCATATTTAATCTACCAGGGCTCTCCTCCCACGTGCTGTTATTTATAGTAGGTGTTGTTTCAAGCAGATCGGTTTCTGCACTACCCCATCAAACCGCTTGCTTAAGCAGCCCATTTCCTGCCCGATGGGCCAAAATTTCAATGGGTTAGATCATTTTATCACGAGAGACCCATGTAAAAATGATCCAATTTTTCTCTCTTAACGCCTCTCCCTAAAGCCTCGCAATTTCCAACTATGCGGTCTCAGACAATTTCTTGTAGATTTTTTATTTGAAAAAACTTGACTTCGCAGCAAGTACATCCACTCTAGTGAGGCTTTTTTTTTTTTTTTTTTGTGTGTGTGTAGATTCTCTGGAGTTACTAAAAAAAAAATTACTTATAAACTTGTTTTGTAATCATGAACTGTCGTTGCTTCTATGAAGTTCTTTCCCACAATGGCTATATAAACCAAATGAGGGTTCAAAAGAGAGCCCCAGCCATATGATTTCACGTGCCAAACTTTCCTCTTGCTTCAAAGCAACGTTGGTTGCTACCACCCAAAGTAGATTACGTGCACAATCAGTTACCATTGTTGGATAAAACATAGCCTCTGAAATCAAATTTGACAGTTTAACTACTTTAGGTAAAGAGATAAAACAAGAGGACGACCTTATACTCCACATCCATGTGTTGAAATATATTTCCATCTTATGGTTGATTGTAATCAAATCATTGTGATTGATAATCCAATTCTTATGATTTGATTACCTTATTTGTATTGTATTCACCTTATTCTAGTATTTCCATCTCTCTCTCTCTCTCTCTCTCTCTCTCTCTCTCTCTCTCTCTCTCTCTCTCTCTCTCTTTCTATATATCTTATACTTGCAACATGAAATTAAGAAAGCAAAAAAAAAAAAAGCTTGCAACATGAGACTTCAAGAACTTTCAAGATGTATCTGTTGGGTAGGTCTTTGTAATGGTGACATCAAGATTTAGAGAGAGAGAGAGAGAGAGAGCTAGAGAGAAAGATTTAAAGCAAAAGCAAGCGAGAGAGCCTTTGAAAGCATTACAAAAGAAAAGAATAGGTAGAGAGGTGGGTTTTGTGGAATAAGAGAATCCAAGAGAGCACAAACAGTAACCAACACAGAAAATGAAGAATCTTGGGAGCATTGGAAATAGTGGGAGGCTATCAACTGATCTGGAGAATGACGATGAGGAGATCTCCAGGTTGGCCATATCTACACTCCAAGCTCGAGAGGAAGAAATTGAGAGGAAGAAGATGGAGGTGAAGGAGAGAGTTGAGCTTCAGCTGGGCCGTGCTGAAGAAGAAACCAAGCGCTTGGCACAGATTTGGGAAGTAGGTTCAACAAAACAACTCATCTAGCATGCCAATTTTTTATTGCCACTTTTGATGATTCCAAAAGAAAATTATGGAGTTTCCCCATATTTATTCTTTTCCCTCCTAATTAGATTATTCTTTGTTGAATTTGCAAAACAAATTTATAGCCTGTTCGTTGAAGAAAATAACTCTATATAGTATCAAATACAAAACAAATGGGTGTGCTCATCGAATTTCAGACTATCAAAACAAATTATTGATTCTTGATCAAAATAAGTTGCTCATTTGTTTTTTAAGTAATACAATCTACTAGGAGCTAGAAGTACTTGGAGATCCTATGAGAAAGGAAGTTGCAGCTGTACGTAAAAAGATTGACATGGCTAACCGAGATCTAAAGCCACTGGGACAGAGCTACCAGAAGAAGGTATTTGCTTTTGAGAAATGCTATTTATTATACTGCTATACGACTAAAATGATGTGACAATGAAAATCAACCTTTAATTTTTCTTTTTACAAACCTTTGTTAATCCAAAGGCTAATTTTCAGTACTACCTATTCACAATTGTATGTCAATCAGTTCAATCAGATGTAGATTGATCCTATTTCTATAGGGAGTAGGCTCAATAAAAATTAGTTTCATTACTAGGTCATGATCTAAAGTCCATTGCATTACTCATACTTGCATCCAAACTTGAACTTCGCATTCATATTTTCTTTTCTATAAGTTGGACAAGACTAATTTTGTTTGTTTTCTTTTTCTTTTGTTTTCCGTAAGTTTAAATATATAATTCAATTATCACCTTGAATTGGCTGGCTACAGGAGAAGGAATACAAAGAATCCCTTGAGGCTTTCAACGAAAAGAACAGAGAAAAAACACAGCTAATAGCCACATTAATGGAGGTTAGTTCCAAACCTATCTTTTCCTAGTGATCCTCTTGGCCTTTCGTCTTTGCAGTGTCTCAATTTTTCTTTTTCTCCTCTTTTTTACTCATCTCACTTTTTTTTCATTTTTTTTCTTGTGTGTGATCTTGTCAGTTGCTGACCGAGAGTGAGAGACAAAGGATGAAGAAACTCGAAGAGCTGAGCAAGAATATAGAATACCTAGACAAAGATATTCAATAGTAACAAGTGTTTTGGCTTGTGACCTTCTACTTAATATTATTACCAGTATCATTATGATCACATCATGCCATACCAGACTAGGGTCTGAATGTCTGATAACCACTGAAACAGTCATGCAATTCAATAATAAACCCTTCTTATGAAGATTACATTAGTCTTGCCCTCTAAATATTTGCCCTATGCCAATCAGGCAAGTTGTCAAACCAAAATGTCCCATCCTCTGCACAAGCAAACCTGCTAATCAATGCATGTTTCAGCGGACCTCGTAATACGACGTGGCTACGCCTAAATGGTTGTTATCCATAAATTTACATATTTTTGTTGATAATTATTTTTCAAGCTACTAGATAGAATGGATTCATCAATTTTACACCTCTTCGAGTACCAAGGACTAAAACAAGTTACTTTAGAGATTTAAATGTATGGCTGATGAATTATGAGTGCTAATCCAGACTCAGAAAATATATAACTCTTCACTAACTTTTCTGCTTTGATACGTATATGAAGTTAGTGCTGAATATGGGCTGAGCCTGAGCTCATTTACTATTCATGCAAAGAGTTTTATGAATCTCACAGTCGACAAACTAAAAGTACCGCGCACCTGGATGACTCGTGTCATGATATGGTAATATGCTATTTTGTAATTAAAAGCAATCCAAGACAGTAGCAAAGCACAAAGCACGTGTCATGGCAAGATTTATAGGATTTCATAATGAACGGGTATACAATGTACTAGTTTACCAATGTGTCAAGTGCAGTCCAAGGACTGATGGCTTCAGGTAGTAACATCTTACATGAGATCAAGGACTGATGGCTTCAGGTAGTAACATCTTACATGAGATAAAGGACTGATGGCTTCAGGTAATAACATCTTACATGAGATAAAGAAAACCTCGAAAACCATTGGGTATTTTTCTTTTCCCTTCTAAAGGAAGATTCCCCACATACTATTTTAATGAGATAGAAGTTGTTTGTACTCTGCCAGCAGCTTTGGGACATCATCCATACGCAACTGAAAACCATCACAAAGATGTGATCAGTGGGAAGAGGAGAAAATAGAAGAAAAGAGTATGAAGTGACATTGCAGTAAAAGCATAAGTAAATAAATGCAAACCATGAAGGATGATATAGATCATAGTTATGTCTCAAACACTGATGGGGTAAGTTATTCGATGCAACTTAATCATAGCTAGTTAAGTTGATCGCCCAAAATGAATAGCTACTGATATCCAAATAAGCTGATTCCAGTTAAAATGGTTCGGCGTATTTCAAATGAAGCACACAAGCCGTGCATCAAAATTAGAAGATGTTTTTCTGATTTGTGAAACATTGACTCAGAAAGAACCGTCATTACATATAATGCATACTTCCAGTCACAAATGAGTATTGTCTACAAAGGGTCATTTAGGTAAAATGCTTGGAGGACAAATATCAAATTGTAATATTTAAGAATAGATACAATTGCAGTGTTATCAAGCATGATGGTCCATTAGAACAACCCCCCCCTTCCCCCCGCGGGGATGCAAAAAAAGAATTCACCAAACTCACCTACACCCTACAAAACTTTGTACAGGTGTTCAAAGGCACCCAAATTCTTCTCTTGTTGTAGAGTAGATAGGAGCATGTATATTCAAATGTCCCCAAAGATCTGCATTTGTTAGTTTTTACACATCACGATGTGGATCTGTTTGAGGGAAATGAATTGACTACTTGATTTCCTTGGGCGTGAAATTCCCAAGCATGTGTTCATGAGATTGAAGATGGTTCCAGGATTCCCATTCCTATTGGAGCTTATTTAAAATAAAATAAAAAAATTCCTGATTTTACCTGCCCCTCAATCAAAGTAAAAACTCTCTCCTCTCTCTCTCTCTCTCTCTCTCTTCTCTCTTCCATGCCTCTAAACTTGCTTAGTCAAGTTCAAACTGCTTGCAATCACCTAGCTCGTCTGTGTTCCTACCAAATACTTGAATTCAAAATGGACTAACAAGTTCCTCCACAAGTCTAAATGATTGTAATGGGCCCGGGTATTTCATTGCCAGGAAGCTTATTCAATTCAACAAACCAAACCCACCATAAGGGGTTTCCATAATTATCCGGAGGAAAGAGTAAAATGAATCATATAAATTATAGGCTGTTACACAATAGGGATGCATCCCAAAGGGCCATGCCCTGAAGGGTTTCTCGTCATAAAAAAAAAATTTAAAAAAAAAAAGGATAATTCTTCATTCTAAAGCAAGAATCTACATCTAAAATTTATTTACTATTACTATTTTTAATTATTGCTACCACTACTATTAATGATTATTATTAATTTACATTTAGTTTGTTAAAAAGTGGATACTATGCAAGACCAAATAAAACACTAATAAATCTGCAATCTTAAAGTTAGAATCATAACTTGTCTGTCTATAGGCTTTGATGTAATTAGGGAATGTCTCAATAGGCATCACTGCTTTTTTATTCATCCAACAGAAGTTACTAAAAAGAAGATTCTAATGCCTACATGCATGAAAAATAATGTGGATTCAGAACTACATTAGTGGGAAAGAAACAAAAAAGGAAAAAGGAAAAAGAAAGGTTGGTCTTAATGGCCTTGCGTTGGCATACCTGAGAAGGATTTCTTATATGGTAAAACCGATAAGCATCTTTCCAAGAAAACCAGACTCAACAGGATGCAGATCAGATCCAGCAGCATTAGCCCTGTCATTATTAGAACCATAATAAGAAACTTAAAAACAGCTAATTGATCAACTTTGGAAGTAGAAAGATCAACTGAAAAAAGGTATGAAGCACTCAAATTGCATTTGAAAACTACAAGCATACATCTGGAAAGATCGTACAACAGTCAAGAGAAGAATATTTCAAATAAAACTCAATTATAAAGTCCAACTGATATGGCCAAGCGAAATATAGTAGCTGAGAATACCAAATTTATCAAGTTCTCAATATAAGGTATTTCATGTCAGAGCCTCTAATGTTATAATGTTTTATGGTAATCACCCTGTTCTGAAATTTCTAGAACCATCTTCCAATTCAGTAAGAGGAAGTAGAACAAAATAGAAACTAAATCAATCTATTTCTTTGAATGTACAAGCTATTCCCACCTACCAAAAATAAAGAAAGGGTCATTGACTTGAATCCATAAAGTAACTTAAGAACGGTGCAAACAAGTTTCATATCCTTGTCCAAATACAATGGCGTATCCATGTCTACACGAGAATGCTCTCATGTGTATATTTCCTCAAGCTTCAGAGGACCTTAAGGATCGCAAGAAGGTGACTAAATGAAATGATGTTAGGGATTCTGAAATAGTATTGTCATCCTGAGAAAAACAATGGGAAGATGAAGAGATGCTACCTTGTTAGCTTAAATGAACGACCCCAACAAGGCTAAGTTTCAAATTAAAATTATCTTGGTTTTTTAAATGATAGACTGAGCACCCAGACACTTAACTAGTTTCATTGCTATGAAATGGCTTGCCTTCCATTCAAACTACCGAAACCAACTAAATTTACAATTAAAATACACGAGCCAACCCACTTTGTTCAAACACATGATAGATTGAAATCAACTTACAATGATCAAATTCCATTAGACACACTCCCACATTCTCATCTTTTACTCCATTATTTCCACACCTTCACCACCTTCTTCTAGCCTATAAACACACCTATTTTATTCAAATTTCTGAATTATGCACTACATGCTTATGAGAAAATTTTAATAGGAGCATTTGCTCATAATTTGAGGCTAGTTATCCGCAAATTATTCTTTCTTCTAGTCATAATCCCTCAGATAAGCTGAGAGTATACAAAAATCCAACTAGAAACATATCTATCACTTGACAGATTTTCTATGAGCAATGTCTTATAGGTCTGTCAGATAGGTTGCTTGCAAGTGAGCTCCACCATGAGAGGTTGGTTCAAGTCGCCCTATGATTAATTGGTTGAAGACTTGGAAGTTAGATAATAGTATAATTTCAGATGTTAGTGCTACCAAACATAAAAATACAGCATTAAAAAAAAAAAGTATAAAAAGAAAAGCCACAACACAGATGCACTGTTTCGAAAATAGAACTTTCTGCATGCATAGCTAAAAGATAATCTAGGACTGAGAGGTAAAAACTAGAAGTTAAGCTAGGTCCACTTTTAGGAACAACTGCTGCAAGCTGCCATGATTTTAATGAACATAAACAAGTGATAGTGTAAAACTTCATTCTTACAATTGATTATGGGCAACCAAACGTTGGTAGTCGCGAAGCAAGGGCCCTAGCTCCTTGAGTGGTATAGAACTTGGTATAGCCTTCCTCCAGTGATCACGAAGTGCCTCAATTGCCTTTTTTCCACAGAAAAGTCGGTTAAAAATACCTAACAACTGAATAATAAAGTAAATCAAATTCCCCTCAATGTGTTAAACCTGTAAATTACTGGAAACTCTTTGCCCAGTCAAACTTGATGCTAGTTCAAGGAATTCTTTGTCTTCCAACTCATCTACAATTGGAAGCCCAGAACTAGAGAGGGAAACTGAAATTTCTAATCTTCTTTGTAATTCTGAGACGGCAGATTGTACCCTTTGGCTTCCCTGTCCAAGATATTGAGGATCAATCAGATGACCGTCTGAAAGTTAATTAGGTAGACTATAAAAATGATCATAACATAATTAAGGGTAAGTTGAAACTTCGATTTTGGTTCAAACTTTAATTAGAGAAGGGGAATTTTTTTTGATAAGGGAAAATTTTATAAAAAAGCGTAAGTCGCCCCTAATTAGAGAAGGGGAATAAACCATACAAAAGCTTAAAATGGTAAATGTACAACTTCAAGTACCAGTTCGACTTTAGTTAGTCCAGGAGTTCAATATATTTATAAACTGTATGGATATTGCAAACCATGCAACCAGTGTGTAACAATAACATAATATGCATCCTACGTGGGTTCTTGAAACAAACATTTATCAAAAGGTTGTGATCGTCATATGTAACACATTTCCTTAAGTGAGCTCTCATCCGCCTAACATAGGAAACAGGTCAAGCACAGACATTCGCATCTGATGCATGCCTCTGCTTTGCTGGAAATTCATAGTTTAAATGTTCGATATGATCTTGGCAAAAAGATTTATTCTGACTGAAACAAATACAAGGTAAGGAGAAGGCTTTAAGCTCCTTGGTCAACAAGCTCAATACAACAAGCTAGCTGTCCTTAAAACCAGCAGCAGTTATACCTTGAGTGCAGATTGGACATTGTTATTTGCTATTGTGACATCCTTATTTTCAGGAAGATCGTTTGGTGGAGATACAGTGAACCGCTTTGCAATAGGGTCCTCTACAAAACAAGAGAGTTGGCAACAGTTTAGGACGTGTTCAAACTTATGTCTCAGTTCTGCCTCCACAGAATCTGCAGAATTAGAAGTCGATAAATTGTGCTTCGATATAAATCATAACAGTCAGGTGGAATTATCTTTCACCATACAGAAATCAATGTACTTTCAAAACCTGCTTCTTTCACTATTTACACGTTGCTAACACTTCTCTCTTCATTCAATAAATCAGCTTATAAAGTTTCCTTCTTTTAGATATCCAGCAACAAGATGGAGATGATTTGCGGCCTGATCATCATTAATTGACAAGCTAATTTCACCCTAACAATGTTATATAAGAGCATAAATCTGGACGACAATCAACATTCATAAAAATCATGCACTTGAGCAACATCTTACACAGCTAGCTCATAGAAATCCCTTCTTTTTCCTTTTTCTTTGATTATTAAGTTACAAGCATCTGGTGGGTCTCAAACCCACAAATTCACCCTTCCATCATTCTTATAGAGGGATTGAATCCCATTTGAGCAAGAGATCATTCGACAAAATCCCTTCCTAGTTAAGTTTTTACCATGGAAATATGCACCTAACCACATCATAAAGTTTGATCTATTATAAAATTAAAAAAAAAAAAAAGAAAAAAAAAAGGAAAATGACGAATGCATGCAACAATCATGTACTAGTTTACAGAAAAAGGCAGAAGATTACAGTGCCTGCTCATCATTACTAAAAACCCTAAATTCCTTCTTCTTTTATAAGTAACTGAAATATCATTATTGAAAACCCAAAATTATATTCTATAATGTTAAAGAAAAACAAAAACGTTAGAAATAAATCAAGATTCATAAAAACCCCACACTTATATAACATATTTTGAAATTTTGTTCTCATCAATCATTATAACTGAAACTGCACATAACCACAGCATTAACTTTGATCTATAGAGGAAATTATATTGCACGCAACATTCTGTAAGCACTCCAGAGAAGAAGTATGTTGGAAACAAACTGATGCATCATCGAGAAGATCTTGTTAATATTGGTCATATAGGAATCAAATTAAGGGTTCAGAATTTATCCCAGTGAAACTCTGAAAAGCAAAGGGGTTACCAAACAATAACAAAAGACTGAATAAGTAAACTATTTCAAAGCAAAATTAGTACCTTCTGGAACCAACCACCATAAATCACCAAAGGTCGATTTGCCATCAAAACCACCAAATAACAGATAACGTGAACCAATACTTGTCATAGAGTGGTACGCCCGAGCAGGAGGAGATTCATTGCCAATAGGTAACCGCTTCCACTGTGCAGACACTAATTGCCAAAAAGAAGATATAAATTCTAAGGCACCGTTTGACAAAGGGTTTGGTCTTAATTTTATAACACCCAAAAAAAAAATCACATCAAAACATTCTAACTTTTTATATTCCATCAATTACTTCTTAACAACTTTTTTCACTTTTTATATCACATCAAACATTTTTTATTACTATTCAAATAAAAAACTCACTAAAAAACAAAACTTTTTCACTTTTCCATATAAAAAAATTTACAACATTCTTTCTACCTTAATCACATCAAAACTCAAAACCCCCCAACCCAACCCTTTGTCAAACACACCCTAAGAGATTAACCATACATAAAAGCTGCACTTTCTACTGCATGGGTCAGCCCCTGCTATCCGTATTACACTGATGGAATGCTAAAAGCAAAAATCAATATGTGAAATTCACAAGCACAACATGTTTGAAAAGCCCTGGTACCTGTGACTTGCATAGCTATAGAGACTCCAACCAGACTAAAGAGATGCTATCTTTGATGCACTTTAAGCTACATCCCTTAATGACCTCCTCTTGCAACACCCATCATTAATTTAAGGGAAAAATGCAAAATCAGTGCATGTGGTTTTACTGAGTTGCAAATAGCTATATGGGGTTGAAAAAGTGACTAAAAACTCCCTAAGGTAAGCAAAAAACACAAATAGTGCTCTGGACGCGTTTCCGTTAGCAAATTGGACGGAATCCATTAATATGCCATGTCAACACCAATAACATTGCGACAAGTGTTCCTTAATTTAATGAAGTAAAACTTTGAAGAGAAGTTTTATTGACCATCAGTCACAAAAATTAAAGACCAAAAATAAGAAGAGAATAGCTGGAACAAAGTTGAGTCAGCAATGGCTTGAAAGTATCTATTTTTCTTTTTCTTTTTTTTTGGGTGGGGGGGGTTTTCCGACCATAGCACCTTCTCCATATGTTTTCTTTGGTCAAAGAATGTCTCTCATTTCTTAGCTAAAGTGAGGATATATTTTGTAATCTGATGAAAGATGGAACAGCCCCCTCATTCTCTCCCCTCTTCCCCTCACATCCTGGGTTCACCTTCAAACAGAACTTCAATCCACATCTCTCTCTCTCTCTCTCTCTCTCTCTCTCTCTCTCTCTCTACACAGTACACATCATTCGTTTTTGCTTTCTTCTGTTTTTAAGGTTTAGCCACCACATTATTCATCTAATGTGTTGACTTTGAGGTTGTTCTATAAATGAGGAATCTAAGAAGATCAAAAGGTATATTGATACAATAACGAAATAGAAAACTGCTCTATCAAATCTTCCCCAAATGTCACAAACCATCATTTAATTCTTGCAAATGTTTTTTTATGTTTTTGTGTCAAGGGGATAGGGACAAATATTGTATAAAAATTTGGGAGGTACTAATTTCAGCCTACTAAATAGGTTAGCAATCCCCTCAAACATATTTAATATATATGTATGTATGCATGTGATTTTGTATCAATGTACACAACAGTACTGCCACCCCCACAGAGGCCATAGTTCATTTTGAACCCAGTTTCCCAAGCCCATATGTGGAGTAGTCTCACATGTACACGTTGAATTTTGAAGCGAACTTCAACAAATGATTATAAATTAAGAGCTTGGCATATAGAATAGTCAGAATGTATGTAGCATAAACAATATAGATGGTTCACTATCATCATAATGACCCATCTGCTATAAATCAACAAGCAAAGTTGAAAGCACTCACCCCTATCTAAAACAACGCAGTCAGTGTAATAAATGTCATAACGACTCAAACCAACCACCAGTTCCATGTCCTCCAAACAACAACAACTGCAAACACAAAAAGCTCTTGCAATCAGTTTCAGCATTTGACATAACAATAATACCTGACAATAGTAATAACCCCAACACATGAAGAAAAATCAGAAAGGAGAATGAGGAAAATGTCATTACATAGTGTCCACTAGAGGTAACAGTATGACCACAGCGGGGAGAAGGAGCTTGACCTGGAAGCTTCAATTGGGTCCATCCAGGTGTTTCATTCTCTTTCCTCCACAACATAGATAAGACAAATTCAACTTAGTAAATCAAAGAACTTCTAATAGAACTATAGAGAGGTGCAATGATATTTTCATTTGTTTTCTGGATGAGAAAGACAACCAACAATCTTGAGCTGATTAAGAAATTTTAAAAAAATAGTAACAAGAAAATGGGTCAAGCAAAAGAGTATTGCCCCAAACATGCACATGCGCACTTCAAACAAAGCAAATCAAGGGTTTCTTTAATGTATTTCAGACTGCAAAAAAGAAAGATATGAGAACAAACAGGAGAGAAATACTCAGGTGTCCCCTTGTTCTCTTTTTTTTTTTTTGGTTGAAAAAAAAAAAAGAGAGAGAGAGAGAACAAGACGACACCTAAGTATATCTTTTCACCTTTCTAACTCCTTCCGAAAAAGAAATACACACATCTCATTATCCAATAAACATAGACTTCAAAACAAAGGAAATTCAGAGAACAGTTCCCTAAAAGTACTTATTAGGACACAAACAAATCTAATTGGTGGATGATCTTTCCTTTGACACCATTTTAGAGACTAAGGTTATGTTTGGTATGTGGAATGGCTATTCCTTGGAATAGCCTTTATTAATAATAGAATTAGTAGAATGGATTAGCCTTTGAATAACCATTCCGATAGCCATAAGGGAATGACTATTCCTTCAATTGAGGGAATAGTCATTCCTATCAAATTGGTTGGAGAGAGATTTTGAGGAGGAAGGTAGTGACAGCTATGAATGGTGACAAGGCACCGGGCCCTAACGGTTTCTCTATGGCATTCTTCCAAGCAAGAGGTAAGTTTGAGATGAGCCTCAATGCTTAGTTTATTACTCTCATTCATAAGATTTCATGGGCTATCAATCTCAAGGACTTCCGCCCAATTAGTCTTGTGGGGAGTATCTATAAAATTATTGCTAAGATTCTAGCAAAAAAGCTTAAGATAGTGATGGAGAAGATCATCTCTAAGTCACACAATGCTTTTATAAGAGGTAGGAAAATCCCAGATCCTGTTCTTATTGCCAATGAATGCCTTGATATTAGATTACGAGCTAGTGAGCCAGGTTTTATTTGCAAAATGGATATTAAAAAAGCTTATGATCATGTGAATTGGGATTTTTTGTTGTATATGCGGAGGAGGTGTGGCTTTGGGGAGAAATTGTGCTCTTGGATAGCGCATTGTATATCCTTAGTGCGTTTCTCGATTTTGGTAAATGGCACTCTTATAGGCTTCTTCAGTAGCTCTCGTGGTCTGAGACAAGGGAATCCCCTATCCCCTTTGTTGTTTGTCCTTGTGATGGACGCACTGGATAGAATATTATCTGCTGTTGTTAGTGGGGGGCTGTTGGATGGTTTCTCAACGGGCAATGTTGTTTTCTCTCACCTTCTGTTCGCTGATGATACCTTGATCTTTTGTGGTGCTCTGGCAGCACATCTTCGTCATTTGAGGAGCTTATTCCTTTGCTTTGAAGCTACTTCGGGCTTAAAGGTTAACTTGGCCAAGTCAATGTTGGTTCCTGTGGGTAATGTTGAACATGTGGAAAGGTTGGCTAGAATCCTATGTTGTGGGGTTTCCACTTTGCCGGTAAAGTATCTCGGCCTTTTGTTGGGGGCTTCCTACAAAGCCAAGCATATTTGGGACGGTTTTATTGAAAACATAGAGCATCGGTTGGCTAGTTAGAAAATAATATATTTGTCCAAGGTTGGTAGGGTTACCCTTATTAAGAGTACCCTTGCCAATTTGCCTACGTACATGTCTCTCTTTCCTCTCCAGGCGAGTGTTGCTAACCGTATTGAGAAGCTCCAGCGTGATTTCTTATAGGGTATACTAGGTAAAGAGTTCAAATATGACTTAGTAAGTTGATCCAAAGTGTGTTCACAGATCTCTGAGGGAGGGTTGAGTATTAGGAACTTGATGGTATTCAATCGTGCTCTCTTAGGTAAATGGATGTGGTGCTATGGGCTTGAGAGAAAGGCTTAGTGGAGAGTTACAGTTGAATCTAAATTTGGCAGGTCATAGGGTGGGTGGTGTTCTCTTGAACCTTCTAGAACGTTTGGGGTAGGGTAATGGACGAATATCAGGAAAGGTTGGGAGAAATTTTTGTGTCAGACCAAATTTGAGGTGGGAGATGAATCCAGAATTAGATTTTGGCATGTTCAGTGGTGTGGGGATGTGGCTCTAAAGGTAGCTTTTCCAGTTCTATTTGGTATTGCCCATGCAAAAGATGCCTCTCTTGGGGCTCACTTGGAGTTTTTTGGGTAGTTACAACCAGTGGAATGTGAGTTTTTGAGTAGGTGAATATATTTTCCTCATATTTCCAAGTGTTGCACTTAACTAGAGTGAGAAGAGGAAGTGAAGATAAGCTGTAGTGGGTCCCCTATAAAAGAAGGTTGTTTAAGGTCAAATCCTTTTATTGCTCCCTAGTTTGTACTGAAGGTTGCCTCTTCCCTTGGATCAATGTGCGGCGGACTCAGGCTCCTTTGAGGACAGCTTTTTTCGCGTGGTCGGCGGCTCTAGGGAATTTTTTTTACCCTGGATAACCTCAGGAAGTGGCACGTCATCGTCATGGACAAATGTTGCATGTGTAAGAGGAATGGAGAGTTTCTGGACCACCTTCTTCTTCATTGTGACGTGGCTTATGCCATTCGGCTTGCCTTTTTCAGCCGTTTTGGATTGTCCTAGATTATGCCTAGACATGTAATTGATCTATATGCTTGTTGGTGGACCTCTGGCAGTCCGCGGAGTATTGCAGCGTGAAAAATGGTGTCTATGTGCCTTTTATGGTGTTTATGGAGGAAAAGAAATAACAAAAGTTTTGAGAACTGAGAGAGGTCGTTGGAGGGGATTATATCTTTATTCTTCAAAACTTTGTATCTGTGGACAACTGCTTATGTGTCTTCTCTGACAATTAGTTCTAGTAATTTCCTTATTCTTTTTGCTAATTCTAGTTAGGTATTTCCTTTCATATATTTTTTGTGTACTTAGGAACACTTTACGCTTTTTATGATATTTGTCGATTACTTATAAAAAAAAAAACCAATGCATCCATTCATCTAAAGAGGAGAATTATTAAGTTACACACCTTAGGCAGTTGTTTTTGCACCGAGATTGCAAGCACTGCCTTCTACATGATTTCTTCCAAATTAAGGCTGCATTTGGATATCTCATGTAAGTGCTATTGCATCCTACATAGCATTAGAAGGCACATATCCATCATGTAAATTCCTATCTATGTCTACCATATAAATGGAAGTCTAACAACAGAGCTCTATATGACATTGCTATGAGGAACTCATGATCTGTTGCCATATCATTATGCCATGATAGCAGCAATCCTTGGTGATCATTGCATCAAAATAATGGATTTGTACCTTACGCCCCATTTGTTTCGACGTAAAATATTTTCTCGAAAAAATTTTCCCTATTTTTGAATATTTGGCACAGCTTAAAATATTGGTCAATCTGAAAACATGTTCAGCTAACCAAAAAAAATAACATTCCTGAAGCGTAAAATAGTTTACACTTCTCATCTACGTAAACCATTTTCCACCACACTCCCAAACAAGCAATTGTCAGAAGACCCTTTATGGGGCCTACCTGCCCAAGCAGGTCTTGAGCTGCCAAACACTAGCATAGGCAAGAGAGCCCCACAAGGGCCCTCTCATAATTGTCTACCCGCAATTGCACTGAATTTCAATCCTACCCCAAAAGCCTTTTATTCTCACACACTCTTCCTCTACAAATCCTCTTTGTCGTCTCTCTCGTCCTCGCAGCTCCTGAGATTATATGAAAATATAAGAAATATTTGGCAATTTTCTATACGAGCCAAACACCTAAAAACAATTTTCAAAATTGCAAACAAACAGCGGAGAATAGCCACTGTTGCCGACATAAAATATTTTACGCTAAAACAAACGAAACCTTAGTTGCAGTACTTTACATGATAGGTGATCCTCCCACTCCGAAGGTGAATTTACATAGAAGCTCCTGAGACTAAGAATTTCCTTTTACAAATTTCATGAGTTACTCAGTGATTGATCTTAAATCAACTTGAGACAAATTCAAGTAACCAAAAGAATTAATTGGAAAATAAGCAATAAGAATCAAATTAAAGAATAGGATAAAAAACTTCCCGGTATATCGAACACTAACTCCTCGCCTGTAAAACATTTCATTATTAAGAATAGATATATCATCTAAATGAAGTAGTTACTTCCTCCTATTACATATATATTTCTTACAGGACTAATATGGATAGGCCATTCACCACACATCCTGATTTCTAGAACCTTCGCAGGGCAAGCCATTCAATTTATGTTCAAACTTCAAAGGGACATCTAAACACAACCAGATTGTTTGAGATTCTTTATACTGCTTCTATTATAAATGAGTAGCAAAAGATTCTGGAAATTCAGGCAACACAAACTTTTAGCATGTGCCTGCACAAGCAATGAACATATCCACATGTTTTGTAAAAGAAAAACTACATGATATTAATATACACTTGAACCTGGAACTTGCTGAATAATTTATTAAGAACTATGACATATGCAACCATAGCGAAATAATTAATCTGAAGAAAAAAGATATTTGCCGAGTACAATGCAAACCAGAGCTATATGACACATTAATGCACTGAACCACAAGAAGACCAGGATATACTTAGATTTCCCACCAAAGCCTAAGTTTCTCAGAGAGAAACAAAGAAAATACCTCTTTAGGGTGCTTATAACCAAAACCCTAGAGTTCTTGAATCAACTAGAAAAGCCAAAGGCAATATTATTGATCATAAAAGTCGAGCTTTCACAATAATTTCATAATCTTCTGCTTACGTGAAGACAAAACCTATGAACAACTAATTATGACCGTCAATTTAGACTTATTCTAATCATCATTAATAAAACTGAACAAAAAGATGCAGATACCCCTAAATAACCTACAATAAACTAGGCTGCTACAGCACTGCGTGAGGAGCACCACCACAGTACCACATGAACAGTTTTTTTCTCAGATCTTGTCCTGCATCACACATGCCACAACACCACTCACATCCATTTACTTGATGAAAAGTTTAGAATATAATTTTTTTTTTTTTTGATAAGTAAGAATTTATTAAAAGCGTAAGGCGCCCCCTAAGTACACAGGCACTATACACAAGAGGCTCCAAACGAGTTTCAAACCCAAAGTCCACAAAACATCAAGACCCAAAACCCCTAAGGCGCACAACGTTAAAAAACCTTGCTTTTTCTCCGTCTAGTGGATGCACCCTTAGCATCGTAGTTGATGGAGCATTTTAAATTTTAAAGCTCCCTTCTACCCTTTATCTTCTGGGGAGTAGCCTCTAAGGTGACATTCAACCTCTCACAGTACAAACGGGTGACATGGGGGAAATCACAAGGGTGACAAGGACCGACCAAACCTGCACCACACCCGAGGATGCAGGCGGGGCACTAAACGACGATATTACCTCGGCGATCAAGCTATCATCCATTTTCAAAAACCTACTATCCCTCAACTCACGGCTATAGCGCAGCATGGGTTTATTGGACATCACAAACAAGGGCCTCGAATCAGAAACTCGAGGCCTTTTAGTCACCAAGCCCGGCAAAACCTCTAGCCTAGTAAGCCCACCCGAAGCCGACCCAAAATTCAAGACAAAAGTTCAGAATATAATTGAATTACTAAAGATGAAAACGGAAAAAGGGAAGGAAAAGGAAAAAAGAAAATGGGAAGGAACTATTAACCTTCTTCAATAAGACCCTTCAAGGCCCAAAAATCACCCATAATTGGCCCACCACCTCCTATTTAAGTCATGAAAAAGCAATCATGTCAGCAAAAACCATTTTAAATGAACACAAGCAAGTAAATAAATTACAATTATCAGCCATATGAATATAGAGCTGACAGCAACACCCAAATTGAAATTTAACTAATTTGACCATTCTTTACAATATTCATGATTCGCCATATAGACACCCTTAATTATACATTTATGAAAAGTATCCGGCATGGCAAATTTGATAAACGGAACTACTTAGAAATAAAATATGTTAACCTTTGAACACAAATCCTACAAAAAATGAAAAAAATTAAGTCATTTTGGTTTTATCATAAATTTACTGTTTCATAATGAAGCAGTTATAAAACCTAATTATTATGTGATGAGACAGTATCCTATGTCACCTCTGCCACCATAGACAAGCAATCTTTTCTCCACCATAGTAGCTGTATGGCCACATCTAGGTGGCGGCAGTGATCCAGACACTGACAGCTCCATCCACTCAAGTGATACTGTTTCACAAAGCAAACCACTTTACAATCTAATCTCACACCAATAAAATAAAGCATTTTCTCAGTAAGTATAACAGAGCATAATAAAAAACTGGAAAGCCACAGAGTAAAGAAGTTACTTGTGTCCAAGACAAACACATCTGATAACCACCTTTTACCATCCCAGCCACCATACCTGCACTCAATTATATCTTGCTTAATATATGATAGTGGACAAAATCCTATATTTGCTTTTTTGATTTTTGATAAGTCAAATACCTACAACCTACACTAGTCTATTTGGTGAAGAATGACACACAGGACTTTTGATGCTCACATAACAATTTTCTGGTTTCCAATGGCTGAAGCTGCAGCAAAATCCCGTGGGGAAGGTAAGTCACCAAAACTGGTGAGCTCAGACCATTGCCATATATCTGGAACAAACATAAGTTTCATAAAACCCCAACAGGTCAAGAGAGGTCAAAAAAGCACTAATCCAACAATATAAATTTTACGGCATATCCATCATCACTATGCTTACTTGAAGCATTTATATAAGATTCGCACCTGTATCTAGGACCCAAAAGTCACCCAACCTGAAAATCCAACATCATCATCAATAGCATGTCTATGTGATTTTAGAGATAAAAACACCCAACTTGTGGATAGCAAACACATAAGTATTGCATGTGCACAAACCTTTTGCTACCAAAACGCCCGCCAAAGATGAACATGTGACAATCAATTGAAACAGCAACATGGAATGCCCGTGGGCTGGGGCCTACCTGGTCCTCAGACCCACTTCCGGTGCACTCTGGCTGAAACCAAAGTTTGTTCTCTGAATCAATCAAAAACCACCAATTGAGAATCTGGAACAATGTTCAAACCCCCACCCTCATGCACACTAGGCAAAACATTTTTTTTTTTTTAAGTAATTCAATCTCATTAAAAGCGCAAAGGCGCGCAACCCCAAGTACACAAGAACTATACAAGAGAAACTCCCTAAAAAGAGAAAAACAAAAACATAAGTCCAAAACTTTAGTAAAACTAGAAAAGAAAGACTATTGTATGCCGTCATCCAAGCATAAATAGCTTTGAATATAATGGTCTTTAGCTCTACCACCAAAATCTCGCAATCTTGAAAATTCCTTGCGTTCCGCTCTCTCCAAATGCACCACCTTAAACACAGAGGTACCATCCTCCAAGGTTCTAAAATGTTACGACTTCCCAACTAACCTCTGCAGCTAGCCAACAACTCTATCACTCTTTTAGGCATTACCCACTCTACACCCAAAAGACAAAGGATCGAAACCCATAATTCTCCCACTACTTCACAATGAAGAAGAAGATGATTTATGAACTTCCAACTGCTTTTACACGTACAACACCAATCCACTACAGTAACGTTCCTCTTCATAAAGTTATCCAAAGTTAAGTTCTTCCCTAGTGCCTCCATCTATAAAAAGAACACTACTCTCAAAGGAGCCTTAACTTTCCACGTACACTTCCAAGGAAATGAGGAGACAACAGGCTAGACAACGCATGATAAAAGGATTTTACTTCAAACATCTGCCTTTTGGAGGGGATCCAACTAATTTTATCTTCACAGCCTTGTCTAAACTTTTTTTTTTAATTAATAATTCATATCATATCATATAAAGGCGCAGAGGGGCGCAGCTTTAGTACACAGAAAATAGACAAGGAAAAGCCTAATTAAAGGCAAAAAGAAAAACAAAACTCCACAAAATGCGGAAAACTAGGCAAAAGAGAAATATGAAAAGCCCCAGTCCAAACAAAGAGGGAATTGACCATAAAGTTTAAGAGCTCGATCTTCGACTTCTTACGGTCTTCAAAACATCTAGCATTCAGCTCTCTCCAAACGATCCACATTACGCACAACGAGGTTATTCGTCACACAAGTAGAACAAAACGATTATCCATCTGACCTCTCCAACAAGCTAACATATCTAACACCGTCTCAGGCATAACCCATGTAACGCTAAAAAGAGAAAATATGGCACTCCATAAATCTCGTGCTACGTCGCAGTGCAAAAGAAGATGATCTATAGATTCGTCGCTCCTCTTACACATCCAACACCATCCCACCACTAAAACTCCTCTCTTACGCAGATCATCTCACTGCCTTGTCTAAACTTGATAAAGTACAAAAGATTAAAGAATGAAGTGACTAAGTTCACCTCCCAATCATGCACTGGTCTAGTAAATGATATATCCCACAGAGGATTTCCATTCGACAAATGCACGTGATCTTCCACGAACACCTCCTTACAACTTGCAATACTAAACAATTCCAAAAAATTTGCCTTCAAGGGTTGGTCCCCAAACCACACATCATGCCAAACCCTGATCTTAAACTCATCTCCCACCTCATGTCTAATAACCCTAGAAAAAACTTCTCACTCCCTCCTAATATATTTTCACACTCTTACTTAGGCAACTCTGAAGGGCCGCACTACCTCCTTGGAACACCAACCTCCCCTCATGCTATCAAATTTGGTTTCCACCACCGATCTCCACAAGGCATCCCCTCTCTGTAGTGTAGCGTCATAACTATTTCCCTAGAAGAGCGCAGTTAAACTAAGTTAGATTTTTGATCCCCAAACCACCAGAAGAACAAATCTTTGACCGAATGACTGAATGGAACTTAAACTTGTTACCAACACCATCCCACAAAAAGTTCCTCTGAAGTTTCTCAATCCAGTTAGCCACACTTACAAAAATAGGGAATAAGGACAAAACATAAGTAGGCAAATTGGAGAGAGTGCTTTTAATCAAAGTCAACCTACTACCCAAAGACAAATAAAGCCTCTTTCAACTAGCCAACCGACATTCCATTTTTTCAATGATACCATCCCATATAAATTTAGCCTTATTCAAAGCTCCCAAAGGAAGACCCAAATACTTTATCGGCAAAGAGGCCACCCTACAACCAAGGGCACTAACCAAACTCCAACATCATCCGCATCGCCAGCTAGAACTAACTACGATTTAGATAAGTTAATCTTCAATCTCAAAACCGATTCAAAACTTAAAAAGAGAAAATGCAAATGACAAAGATGTGCATAATTTGCTTCACAAAAGATCAAGGTATCATCTGTAAACAAAATAGGAGACAATAGAAGCTCGGCATTATTCCTCGACCCCACCGAAAAACCTTATACGAACCCCTTATCCACTGTGGCAAACATCATTCTACTCAACGTCTCTATGACAACAAGAAACACACCGTAGAAATACAATGAGCTATCCAAACTCTACAAAGCCACATCTTCTCAACAAATACAGTAGGAACTCCCAGTTAACATGATTATAGGCCTTCTCTAAGTCCAATTTACATAGCACACCAGATTCTCTTGATCTAATTCGACTATCCAGACATTCATTAGTTATCATAACTAGAATTTGTTTCTCCCTAATAAACACAATCTGTGATCTAGAAAAAAAAAAAAAAAAATTTATCTTTACAAACACCATTTGACATTTGTTTAGCTAGGATTTTAGAGATGATTTTATAAATCCCACCTACAAGACTAATAGGACGAAAGTCCTTAATCTCCAAGGCACCAGCTTTCTTGGGGATAAGGAACATAAAATTGCATTGAGGCTCTTTTCAAACTTCCCTTGAAGATAAAACTCCTTGAAAACCTCCATAATATCTTCTTTAATGACCTCCCAATAAGTCCGGGAAAACGTCATGAAGAAACCATCAAGGCGAGCAACTTATCCCCATTTAGAGCTCTCACCACCTCAAAAACCTCACTCTCCTAAAAAACACTTTTCAACCAAGAAACCTCATCAACACCAATGGAATTGAAAGAGAGACCATTCAATTTTGGCCACAAATTGAATTGTTATGTAGAAAGCTGATTATAAAATTGCACTATCCCTTATTTCTATAGAATCTGTGGACATGGACTCATTAACTAAAGAATCCACGATGTTGTTTCTTCTGTTCGAATTTGCCATCAGGTGGAATAACTTAGTGTTCTTGTTGCCCTCTCTCAAGCAAAGTGCCCTTGATTTCTGCCTCCAGCTCACTTATTTTAGAAAAATTAACTTCTCCAAGTCCTTAGAAATTTCTTCCTTTCTCCATCTTTCATCATCAAATAGTGATCTTCCCTCTACAATAATATCAAGGTCACGGATTCCATCGAAAAGATCCTTTTTTCTGCTTCCCAACATTACCATAAACCTCTTCATTCAAAATAAAACTTGGGGAGCCCTAAAAACAATAGGACATCCACCACTTTTTCACTTTTTTCAAAAAAAACCTTTAACTTCACCACATTATCAAACTTAAAATACCAACTACTCCTAATCACATCGCCACAATCAAGCAACAATGGGAAATGATTCGATAAGATTCTAGGGAGTCTCCTCTGAGAGAAATCAGGAAACAGAGCTTCCCAATCAAGAGAGAGAATAAACCTATTAATTCTAGACCAAGACAAAGACTCACGATTGTTGGACCATGTGAAGTATGCTAGTGTCTTCTCTATCAATCTCTCCCTTAAACAAATGTAAACACCCCTCAACTACACAGACAGAACCTTAAATTTTTGTGGCTGAGGTGAATAAGACCAATATGAAAATTCATGAACAAGAGCCACAGCTAACAATCTTAACATTTGCATGCCTTAGGCGAGTAACTACTATTTTGGGAGAGACATTAAAAAGAGTTTTTTTTATCATTGCATATGTTGAAAATGCCCACCACAATGCTTAAAAGACTATATATATTACAAAATCACAAAAAAGAAGGAAAAATTACACTGGGATTTCCCAGGAACCATTCTTTGTTACAAGTATAAGGCAGCAAGTGGTCCATGTGAAATTAAGCTACATGTCTCCAATAGCCTAAACTACATCTTGAGGTTCCTAACCACATTATAAAGTCTATCATTCTGGCTTTGTTTAAAAGAATTATACCTTTTACAACGTTAACTTCTCATACTTGTTACAAGAATAAGCTTACAGTACAAAACACATGTCCGTCATGGGTACAACTCCAGAATTTTCATTTTTTTCATTTGGTTTCAAATTTTATTTTATTTTATTTTATTTTTTTTATGATGGGAAACCCGCAAGGCAAGGCCACTTTGTGTACCCACCTCTAAAGGGCAAACTCTGGACCCGTGCAAGGCACCCCCCAACACGGATCGGGTAAGACTCGACTTCGCTGCGCGTGTGGGCCAAAGAAATTGTTCGTACCCAGAGGGATTCGAATCTTAGACCTGATGGAAATGCCACCAAGTCCAAGGCCTTCATCACTTGGGCTAACCCCTTGAGGTTTTCAAATTTTATTTTTATTCAAAGAATGATGTGGTTGCTTACTTATATGAATGACAAAAATTGATTAAACAACTGAATTTGACTTCCCTTCAGAAGTTCCATAACTCTACACTAACCTACGTGAACTACAATAGAAATAAACTCATATGATGCCATCTTAAGTGGAAATGTTCATGATCAACAAAACCTAAAGGGAATTTGAAAGTCTATCTTATTTGTTAATTTAGTTAACAAGAAAACATAATAAATTAGCCAAGCCATATTATGATTTATGTCACTTAACTATTTTTTCTCACTTTTCTTTGATAACAACATCATTCCCTTCTTGTTTTGTCAGTTTCCTCAGCACAGCCAAACATTGCTTAAGCAAATATTTTCCATTTTTGTGAGATGTAAAGAAATATTGCATTTATTTGCTCAAACAAATTACCTTAGCAAAAAGACATAAGCAACATTTTTTTTTTCTTTCCTCAACCAATTTCTCGAGCAATTATACTCACGAGTACTGTACACAAGTTGTGCACAAATGCTATCAAATTTATGGTAAGTGCTTGTGTATAAAAGTGTAAAATACAATTCTATAAGGTTGCATCTGGCTTTGAGGATTTAAAATCAAGGGATTTAAGGAACAATTGCTAGTATAAATTCCTTATAAGAATTTAACAACACGTGATGAATTGAGCTTTGAGGAATTTACTCCAACAAAGCACTTGTGTTATGCTTCAAATAACGTTACACTCAGTATTTCAAATCCAGATAGTAGTAAGGCTTAAACCCATCAATGAATTTCATATATAGTAAACATTTGTTCATTTCATACTATATGCAATCCATCTAAACTAAACGGCCAGTAAGAAAAAAAAAATGTTGAAAACAGTAATATCAGAAATACCCAAAGTCCCAGAGAGCTAAATTCAAAGAATTTAAACCAAATTCTAAGGAAACAGACAAAGAACGAAGTTAATATCAGGAATCAGAACAAAATCCAAGCCGAGAAAAATCATACAGGAGCCCAAAGACATCGAGAAAGAAAGAGAACCAGTATCATAGACCACGATATCGCTGATAAACTTCTTGTCGACAAGGCCACCGAACACGACCACCTTCGATTTGCCGATGCTGACCGCTGTGTGACCACTGAGAGTCCCAAGAACAACAACCAATAAAGAAAGAAGCTTGAAAAACAGGTAAACGCATAGAAAGAGAGAGAGAGAGAGAGAGAGAATGCCTGCGGGGTTGGGGAAGAGTGCCACCGAAGTCAGAGGAAGAAGCTCGGACCCAGTAATGCATTTTGTGTGTTTTGCTGGCTTTGATGTCTCACTGTTCGTTCAAGGTCGAAGAACCAGGAAGCTCTACGAGTTTGAGAGGTTACCCAGTTGAGCTTTTTGTTTTTTCAATTGTTTCGTTTGCTCAGATTATGTGAATGAAACGATGATCTAACGATATATGTCACGTTTAGCCAAAATTGACTTCGCTTTTAAATTTTATCCGATTAAAATTCAATAGTAATTTAATAGTAATTTATTAAAAATTTGATGATTGTTTTTTACAAATTTAATGATAATTTCAAAATACAATTAATTTTTCATTTTTATAAAAAAAAAAAGCTAAGTGACATATATATCATTGCTCCTCTATAAAATACCATGCCTCTTCTCTTTTTGGGCAGAGGCTGTAAAGGCCATGTTGGAGCAGGGAACCATTCGAGAGAGTCCACTTGTGGGGCTTTTCTGCTCNAAACTATTTAAATTACGAGTATATATACATTTTAGAGTTAAATACCTTGATCCATGCTTTAATAACTTTATTTTTGTCACCTAAGTTTCATTTTGTATTCTATATGGTACCTCGATTATGGCTAAAAACGAAAATAATATCTATGTCCACTTTCCGTCTAAGAAATTAATGAAATTCTCCGTGTCACTTTAAAAAAATGACACGTGGCTGTGCCTCTTAAAAAATAATAATAATAAGAAAAAAAATAGAAAACTAAAAAAAAAAAAAGAGGGGTAGCTCTTTGCAACCCCAGCCACCCCCATTTTACCCTATGAGTGGCTCGGCCACCCTCGTTTGGCCTAAGGTGATTTCGGCCACCTCCAACGACTGGTCTGAATAGTGAAATAAAATAACATTTATTAAGAATTGAATAAGTATAATAAAACAGCATTTATGTTAAAGTATACATATACTTTAATACTTGACATAGCAATTCTCATAGTAATGAGGGAACGATCTAACAAATATATTCTCAAAAACCTCTCTTCTCTCTCAAGAACCCAAAGAAAACCCATGGTTGCAATGGGAGGAGGCAGCGATCTGAACCTCCCTCCTCCCCCCT
>FXXK01001375.1:65833-76166 GCA_900184695.1 Betula pendula
GCATATTCGAAGGCACCAACCGCCTTTTTGGCGGTTTTATCCTCCTCTGTGGAAGTTTTATCCACCTCTCCGGTGGCTTTATCCTTGCACTGCAGCTTCGCCGACTCTCCCTCTACGACTTGTTGGCTGGGTTCCACCTCATCTGTCCACTCACGGCCCCGAATATGTTTTTTTTTTAAGTTTTTTGGATTTGATTTTTTCGAAATCAGATCTGTAAATTTTGAAGAACTTCACCATCTCACGTGCCTCTCCACTGGGTTCCTGGACTCCCCCGCCTCCTTTTGCCATAAGTCGCGTTGGTGGATCTGCTTTGTATTTTTTATTTTCTATTCTTTTGTTGTTTTAGTAACCTGACCTTCTTGGTCGAGGAGTTGTAGTTCGGTGTAGGAGACTATCTTTCACGGCCGTTTAATAATTGTGCTGTGACTTGGGTACCCTATGTTTTCGAATTTGTTTGCTTGTTGCATATCTGATCTATAATCGAAATCATACATAGATGTGCAGTTGATTAGGTCTTAAATGACTTGTAAGTTCATAGCCTTGGGCTATGTTTGTCGAAACTTTTTGCTTTTTGCTTAAGGTTTTGATTGTATGAGCTTGTTTGCTCAAAAATTGTCATCAATGGAAATTAGAAGTTTCCCCTTAAAAAAAAAAAAGTAATAAGGGAACGATAATGGCTATTACAAGGCTAATCATTTACCTTCTTTCATTTCTAATAAAAGATTTTGTTTTCTTTAATGAAATAGTTTTCCGCGTACCAAACGTAATCTTAATTATTGCTAAAACCTCTAGTCCAAATCCAACCATCACCGTCTAGGGGGTAGCAATTTTTGACACGACCCGCGAATTCAACACGAACACAAGACGAAAATAGCAGGTTTAGGTTTGGGGTTACCAGTTTCGGGTCAAAAATGGTCAACCCGTTTATGACCCATTTAGTTAATGGGTCAAACGGGTCAACCCGCTGGGTGACCCGTCTGACCCGTTAACCTAAGGCTAAAACTAAAACTAAAAACCTAAAACGAAAAAAAAAAAACCTAACCTATTAACGCACGCCGCCCCCTCCCCCCCCAACTCTCAATTTCTCTCAATCTCCCTCTCTTTCTCTCACTATCTCCGTCACTCGTTGTCGGCGCTCATGGTATCTCCCTCTCCCTCTCTCTCGGTCTTGCTGTCATCAATATGATTTGATCGTCCCCAACCCCTCGCACCAGAACGACGATACGCCGGTATCTCCCCCTCCCTCTCTCTCGGTCTCGTCATGACGCCTCCATCATCAATCGTCACCGACTCCCCAAGGATCCCAACCCCTCGCACTAGAACGGCAAAACCCTACCAGTCCTTCAGGCTCCAACGGCACCTTCAACTCCGATCCTCCATGCCATTCTTGAGTCTCGGCTTCTAGGATCTCTTGAGTCCCAATCTCCAAGACATCTTGGCTTCCATGATCTCATGAGTCCTGATATATGATCTCCAAGACTCCAATAGTCCAATGATTCCATTTCCATTCTCGATTGAGTCAATTCTCTATTCTCCATTTCTTCGGGTCTGTTGGGTCAGGTAGTGTTAACCCGTTTAATAAACGGGTCATGTCATATTGTGTCAACCCATTTAATAAATGGGTCGTGTTCGGGTTTAGGGTTAATGGGTTGGTGGGTCAAGCGGGTTAACCTGAACCCAACTCGCCAACCTATTTTGCCACCCCTACACCATTCCCGATATGTAATTTCTATCGTTGCCACATCACGGCAGTTCTCAAGTAAAGTAGAGCTCTAAGATTATTGCAAGGAAAATAAGTAATGCTATACACACTTTAATTTTTTTTTTTATAAGGATCTCCTACAATTTCTTTGAAATTATAAATTTTCATATTATGTAAATTCATGCCCTTTTTTACAACGAACAGCATGAAAGATGCTACGTATTAAAAATGTGATATGTTATAAATGAGAATTGAGAATATTTTCATCAAATTCTTACACTTTATGTTGTAAAAAAAAGCTTTGAGTCTTTTGGTTTACTGAAAGAAAAACGTCTTTTTAAAAGTAAAAAAAAAAAAAAAAAACAACAACAACAACAACAACAACTTTTTGGAATGAACAACCTAAATTCACATAATTTTGAGTTTTTTGGAAAGAAGCGCTTTAGTAGCATTTTCAAGCCGTTCGATGCAAAGAACGGCCTGAATTCACATAATTTTAGAATCTACAATTTCAAAAATTATGATCTCTCATTTTTCTACATTCATTTTCACATACCTGATGGCTTTTAAAACCACGATTGAATTTGGAATGGATATTTATTGAATCTTAATTCAATAAAATAAATCTATGGTAGTAAAAAAATAAAGAGAATATGATTTCACAGCAACTAAGCCTTTTCTCTTTATTTTGGAAAATAGAAAATAATTTACACAATACCTTCGACAAGATTATTACACTCCACGTCTAGAATGAGCCAATGGTGGTGCAAAATTTCCAGCCAGTTTCTTCTTCCTACAAAGCTTCACCAGTTCCTGCACCACTCCATCAATCTCTTCCTCCCCATTATTTCTCATCTTCTCCTTCACTTCTTTTGCCTTCCTCCTTACACCCTCTCCACCTTTTTCCTCAACCACCTCTCTGATAACATTTGCCACCTTTTCCCTTTCAAGCTTCCCATTCACATCTCTCTTGACTTCTACACCCACGCCCACCTCCTCCACCAGCCTAGCATTCAGCGGCTGATCAAGGTGCATCGGCACCGCTATAATTGGAACCCCAAATTTCATGCTCTCCATTACAGAACTCCATCCACAGTGACTCACAAACCCACCAATGCTTGGATGCTCTAAAATCTTCGTTTGTGGTGCCCATCCCTCCACCACCATTCCTCTGTCTTCTACCTTGTCAAGAAAACCTTCTGGAAGTGCCATTTCTAGACTGACTTTGTCACCTGCTGGGAATCTCACCACCCATATGAAATGTACCTGTTGTAATATAAACTAAATGAATTAGATGATTAAATTCTATCTTTTTATTAATTTTTTGCTCTTGATTTCGAGTTTTGTCTTTGTTATTCTCCTCCCACACATAAAAATAAAGTTTTTAAAATATAAATTAAAGAGAAAACTTCATTTACTACTCCTGATCTTTCATCACTTTTGTAATTATACTCTTAAAGTTTTTTTAAAAAATGTCAATTTCGAGTTATTATCTTTCAGAAGTTTGTAATATCAAACTTTCCGTCTAAATTGATGCATGAAATTCTCAAAATACAATAAAAATGTTTATAAATTTACAAAAATACCTTGATTTAATAATAAAAATTAAAAACAAAAATAAAGAAGATGATATATTTTAAGGATTTAACACTAAATTTAGACGGGAGGATTGACACTGCAAACTTCTGATGATAACCTTAAATTAACACTTTTTAAAGTTTAAAAATATGATTATATATAAAAGTGATTATGAACAATCTAATAAAAAAAATTTTAATCATTTTAAATGCTCATCTTTCACCTCCATAATACGATGCTGCTATGGTAGTATCATCATTATTGAATCTGCTGCCACATTAACTTAGTAGTATGGGATGAGAGATGAGTATGTACTTGTTCCTATTAGCTTAAACTTATGAAAAAAAAAAAAAAGGGTGATTAATTAACAGTACCATGCTAAGCTCTAATCCATGAGCCATCTCTTCTATTTCTTCCTTGGACAAAAAATACTCACTCCCAAACGAAACAAACACAGTCGACGATCGTTTCTTGCCATTCAGCCACTCGATGATTTCCGTTTTCTCATAGCCGTAGACAGGTTCTTCAACAAGTGGACCGACCGGCACGATCTTCTTTCCCGTCGAAGTTGACAGATAGTCAATGTATTTATCCTCAATCTCTCTAAAAGTCTTGATCAAAACAATCTCAGACGACCGTTCATAGCATTCCAGCGCTCGATCTTTATCTTTGACGCCATCGACAGAAGATTCAAGCAAATGGGTGAATTTCCTAACCTCATAATCTTGAAGATAAATTCCAAGAAAAGGAAACTCAACGCCAGGATTCTTAGTAACATGCATGAGGAAAGACGTCATTATAGCACTAGTTGGCAAGAACTCAACGGCTGGGATGTTTTGCGAGAGAGCTATCGACGGCGCCCATTGCTGAAGAAAATCATAAACAACCAAATCGGGGCTCAAGTTTTTTAGGATGGTGGAGAAATTTTGGCTGCCCATGTCGAAGGCCTTTTTAAGGGTTGGCATGAGATGGGGTGGTAAGCCGTTGGTTGTGTGGTAGTGTGGAGGAAGCTCCGGCAAAGATGGGAGGTGGAGCTCCACGAGTTGTATTGAAAGTGAATACTTTTGAGGGAGTTTTTCTTTGATGGGAAGGAGGTTTATGGGTGTAGAGCAAAAATAGATGTGGAAGTTTCGCCTTGTGAGCTTCTTGGCTAGCTCTAGGAAGGGTGATATGTGGCCGTGAGCGAGCCATGGAAGCATTAGGACGCTGATACTGCTATGTGTAGTATCCATTTTTTTTTTCTCAATTTCCTTGATTTGTCTTGGGGCTATGGATTCTTGCTTTGTTTTGTAGGAGATGGATGTGATAAGCATCAAAGAGAGGGATAAGCATGAGACGATGAGTAGAAACGTGGCGAAAGAGAGGGGAGTAGAGTGGCAAAGGTGAGGAGGTGGAAGCTGGACCAGATGGCTCGTGTTTAATTGCTCAAGTAAGCAACGTAAGTATAAATGAAGAGAAATGCTATTCAATTTTGTTAAGCAGTATTCTCTATGTTTTTTGTTTTCGATTTTTTTTTTTTTGGTTTGTTTTTTTAAAAAAAACAAGTGAATGTGAATGTGAATGTGCTACATAGACAAAAATGTGTCACATTTTTTTTTGAAAAAAGAATGTTACTTGAGAATAATGAGTAGCATTTCTCATAAATAAATAAAAAGAAATATTATTAAACATTTTTAAGTAATATTTTTTTAGCATTCTCTTTATTTATTTTTTTTAAAAAAAAACTAAGTAGGTGTGAGTGTGCCATAAATACTGAGTAGTATTTCTCATAAATAAATAAATAAACGAGTTCTTAAAATAAAAATTAGGTAAACGTTAGAAGACTAACAGGCTTCCTTTAAATCTCATTTCAATAAACGAGTTCTTAAAATAAAAATTAGGTAAACGTTAGAAGACTAACAGGCTTCCTTTAAATCTCATTTCCTTCCCTAATGTAAGGAAAACTGTTAAAAAAAACACAAAAAAGTCCCTACAGCAACTTTTCTAAGTGTTCCCTAAATTATAGAAATACTTTAGTTCCCTTTATTTTAGGACAAGTGATCTCCTTAACATTAATGTTTAATATAAAAAATTTTCTCTCTCTCTCTCTCTTGTATTCTACGATTTGTTTAAAATAATATTTAAATGATTTCTTTTCCTCTTTTTTCTTCTAGGCATTTTAATTTAAATAATATTTAATTTATATAAGAAAAATAAAAAAAGCTGTTATAAAATACATTTAATAAAAAACTAAAAATAATTTAATTTTCTATTAAGAAAAGAAAAAAAAAAAAAAATATTTAAAAAGACTTCTACTAGCGCTCTTAGAAGTTTGGAGAAATCTAATCATTGATACTTCCTTTGGTTGGATGACTCCATCTCGATAAGGCCAGTTTTGACGCACTTCTTCATTCACTCATGTGGTGATATGTGACTGGCATCCTTGGTATGCTCCAACTGTTCAACTCATATTATTTAGGAAAAAATATATTTTAGCCTTTTCAATTACCACTAAATTTTTATTTGCGACTTCAAATATTAAAAAGTTGCATCAGGTCTTCAATATTATCTCTGTGTGTCAATTAGATACTTTTTGCATTTTTCTTTCCAAAATACTCTTAAATTTATTTAAAATAACTATTTAAAAAAATTACATTATTACAAAAAGTTAAAAAAAAAAACAGAAATTACCAAAAATGCGTGGCCTTTTTCATAATAGCCCCCCTTAATTATTTTTTTTCAAATGGTTATTTTTAATTATTTATTATTTTATTTTTTAATAAATTTAATGGTATTTTTGGGAGAAAACACAAAAATGTCTAATTTGACACGCAATAATAATATAAAGGGCTTCAGTGTCACCTTTTAAAGTTTAGAGATATAAATAAAAATGTGATAGTAGTTTAGAGGGCAAAAATATATTTTTCTTTATTATTTATGAAGATGACAATGTTGGAATAACATATGCTTGATTGATTGACTATGATTATTCCTTTATCCTCTTTGGCATATATATTATATAGAGTCAATATTAGGAGAAAAAGTCTTTCACTTATCATCCCAAATACGATGGGGAATCAGGAATCAACATATGCACCCTAGAAATCGCAGAAGCCCTCGTTGGGATAAGCGAAGAAGACATCCCAAATGTTTCATGATTAACGAGACTCTTGAATTCAATGGTTAAAAGTTTGTGATTAGTGCATCATTTTTCGAGTGAGGTTACTGTTACGGCTTTACTAATAAGTGTGGGCCACCCGAGGTCGGACTACTAGTATACGACGGTATGTTTATACAATATTTAGAGCACTGAAATTATATCAGAAGTTTTTTGGGACACGCAACATTAACATATCATATGCTCTTGAATATATCATGTATTATATAAATATATTGTATTGTCATAACATGTTTATGTCACAACTAAGAATAACAATGCCTGTAATTTATAAATTGAGTTTACAAAAATGTAACCTGTATACATGTGTATCATTACTCACTAAGTCGTAGATTTACGCTTGTATATTTTTCACCTATGATCTTATGCTACTTGATAGATAGTTTAGACGATGTCGGAGTATTCGGGGAGTACGGTCCAGCTGGAAGACATTCTCCAGGTGATCTTTGAGGAACTAGACCCTCTATATGTAGCTGAGTAGGATATGGAGAGCCGAAGGAGATTCCCAACGTGATATGATAGACATAATCTACATGCCTTATGTTTCGAAGGCTATGTTTTCATTTTGTTGTTGATTTCTTAGAACTTGGGTTGTAATCTTTATGTTATTTTGATTATTGGTCTTCAATCATACTTTTGGAGACATCAGTTATTTATGCTATATTAATGTTGTTTTCAGTTATTCTGGTATTTTTTTATTTATGGGTATTAGTTGTTATCTCTACCTTTATAAGTGATAAGTCTTCCATTGTAGACTCTTACATCTGAAAGTGTATGATCCATGAATTTTAACCTAAGAGAGGTTAAGGCTGGAAGACGAACCGCTAAGTCATTTACTAGTTAAATAATTTTGTCGGAGCGTTACAATTTGCTGAGAAAAAGTGTTTTGATTTGACCTAAAGGTAAAAATTATATTTATATTTTGAAAAGTATTCTTTATTTTGAGTTGTTTGTAATATTTTTATTTTAAAAGTAGAAAATAAAAGATAGAAAAAAGAAATTTTAATAAACATAGCCCTAATTTTCTTGATGAAGTATGCGGATAAAACCATTTCAACTAACTAATGTTGTTGATGGTCTCGCGTTGTTCTTCTCCAGCACAGAGGCTCATGCTACAAAAGAAAGTTCAATTTTTATACTTTTTTTCAAAGATCTCAACAGTGAAATATTCTTTGTGCATCTCTCTCACGTGTATGCAAACGGTTCCACCCACCTATCATATTCTTGCTTTTTTTTTTTTTTAATTGAAAAGTGAAAAAAAAAGGTAACAGGGGCTCATATTCTTGCTCTTAATTAGAAGCTTTTTACATTCATTTTTTAAAAAAAAAAAAAAAAATTGTGGGCAAAGCAAATATATTAAAAACAAAAAGTTGAAATATAAGATGTAAAAAGGAAGTAATCCCCAAATAGTAGCACATTTAATGGTAATATATAATGGTAATAGAAAGGGACAAGGATTTTTTCCATTTTATTTGAAAATAAAGAGTATCTATTTCATGGTCAGAATTTAAAGTTTGTGCATTTAACAGTGTATATGATTCCACATTATTTATATTTTAAAAAAGACATCTAACATTAACTATATTACATCGTTAAATTGCATCAACTTCAAATTCTGACCATTAAAATGACATACAAAACGGAAGGTGAAAGAGGGTGAGGAGAGAAGAGAAGAGGTGTCAGGAGAATGAAAATCATAGACGACGAAATGAATGAAAATCCTATTCTAAAAAGGCCTTTATAAGCTCAAACAAGAAGTGGCTTGGCCCTCTAACTAATCATACTTTGGCAATTTCAAATTATAGTATTGATGGAAAGTAGCTCCCAAATATGTACTAATAAACTAATCACTATTCATATCAAAATATAATACTCATTTTTGAGTTTAGCCCCAAACTAATATAATCATTCATGGAAACCAATCCAATAGTACTTTTTTGACCGTATTTCGTCTGGCGCTACAGACCCCCTGTTTCTATCGCTGCTGGTAATCAAAATCTTATATATAAATTATAATCAAACTAAATATAAAATAAACAACCATCAATATAAAAGTATATCTCTATTTCCATCAGGATGACTTCAACACCAAAAAGGATTTCTGTGTTAACATAACCACCGACCTCCCTTTCTTTACCCTCCTTTTATCCTGCTCATTATTGAGATTCAATAACAAACATGTTATCCTTCATCCTCTTGAAAATAACCCTCCCAAAAAACTTTTCAGCCCTAATTTATCCATCATCGCTCGAAGGGGCTCCCTGTTTGATGGCTTGTCTGCAATGATGCATGCAACCCATCAGGCGGGAGTTCTTCATTTTCTCTTAAGATTTGCCAATTACTTCATCTGCGTAGTGATTTCCACATTTTTCTTCCCTTAGCTCCCACACACATGAACCAAGTCTTCTTCCGATACTTTTCTCAAATCTCCACCATCACACGAAGACTTATTCACCCAACGGGATAGGAGAGCACACTTCTCACCTTTCCCACCATAGAAGACGCAGGGAGAGAAGGAGGGCTTGGGCTTTAACAGGCTTGTTGTGGTAGGAGCAATGGCGCTGCTGCCAAGCAATAGAATTTGAGTCATGATATTGGGCGTACCTGAGTATTTTTTTTGGAAAGGTGTTTTGCTGTAAATAGTTATGTTGGTCAAAGTACAAGGCAAAAACTGGAGAAAACTGGAGAGATATAATAGGATTGTAGGAAGACATAAAAATAGCTTATTCAAAAAGGACTTAATTTGACAAATTTGGTTATATCAAGAGAGAACAATTTTTACAGCTCATAAATTAGCGACATGACACGCCTTGTTATTATAGAGCTTTTTAGCTCTGGATATTTTCTATGATCGAAAGAAAGTTTACAATTTTCACAAAAAAAAAAAAAAAAAAAAAAAAAAGCTGTGTGACAAGATTGGTATCAGTAATGTTCTTGTCGGTTTAAAGGAAAACATGAGAAAGGTTGAGAGGCAATTTATTAAAGACTAATGTTGATTTTTCACAACAATTTTTCATCTATGGTTGACAAAACGTGTTTTAAGCAGCAAAAAATATATAAAATGTCTTAATAATTTTTTTATAAATATATTATTATAATTAATAGTTTATGGTTTACTAGATCCCTTCTATGACATTTTAAATGTAATGTTAAAATAAATATCTTAAATTACTAATTTTTATGATTATTTTAAGTTTGATAGACATTAAAACACCCTTAAGAATAAGACCGACTATAAGCAAACCTCGTATGAATTTTTCATTCTAACGCCACATATTTTCCTGGTGTTCAAAAAAATGCGTGATTACCACCAAAAAAGTTCCGACTGTCATGAGAATGAAATAATCTTCCATAACGGCATCGAACGTTATCCACACCACCGAATGGAGAGCATAAAAGACGAGAGTACGTCTGCTCGCTTCTAAGAGACCCACACAAGACTCGCGCCCCTCACATACATCGAACTACTCCTTATATTGGTACTCTCTAGGCATTCTATTTTTATCTAATGTGCCCCGATTTATTTTTATCCAGTGCACCCCAATTCCACAAAAAAAAATGTGAGAAAGAACCTTCACGGCTTCAATTGCTTATGTTTTCCATCTCATGTATAAGAAAAGATAATCTAATCCACCATCCTTTCAAATACAATTAAAACACCGTTAATTGTTTTCTACACGAAATTTTACACTAGAACCATCGGATAGGACACTTCAGTAGGGTGTAAGTCCTTCGTTATTTTGGAGATAGCTGTAATGGTGCGATAACTTTATAGCCGTGTTTTATTAATATCTTGTCTTCACTAAAACATATGAGAAAAAAGGTATTTAATGTAAACTAAATACTATTCATTAAATCTCACCCCATAATAAATCTCTCTACTATCCTCCCTCTCT